>JABLUY010000315.1:0-35180 GCA_013306675.1 Thraustochytrium sp. TN22 | reverse complement strand
TTCCTTCCTTCGTGATGCGCGGTCTCTTGCGCCGTTGGCACGGGCGGAGAGCGGCACGGGCGGAGAGCGGCACGGTCGGAGCCCGCAGCTCCGCACATGTTCTTGGACGGCCGCGCGGCCAGCCGGCTTGGGGTGGGCCTCGCCAAGGCAAGCCGCCAGCAGCAAGCGGGCTCACGACCACATCGCATCGATATGGCACAGTCTTGGACGCAACAAGATCGGCGACGAGGGCGTTGGGTCACTGGCGGTCGCCCTGGGGAGCGGTCAGTGCGCGCTGACGTCGCTGGAGTGAGTTCCTTCCTTCGTGATGCGCGGTCTCTTGCGCCGTTGGCACGGGCGGAGAGCGGCGCGGTCGGAGCGCGCAGGTCCTGAGATGTCCCCGGACGGTCGCGCGGCCAGCCGACTTGACATTGGGATGGGCCTCACCAAGGCAAACCGCCAGCAGAGAGCGAACTAATGACGTCACACTGGACACAGTCTCCAAGGCAACAGAATTGACCCAGAGAGCGTTGAGGCGCCGAAGGTCACCCAGGAGAACAACCAGGGCGCGCTGACAAAGCACAAGTGAGTTCTTTCGTGATGTGCGGTCTCCTGCGCCGGTGGCACAGGCAGAGAGCGGCGCGGTCAGAGCGCGCAGGTCTGCAGTTGTCGTCGGACGGCCGTGCGGCCAGTCGGCTCGACTTCGAGATGTGCCTCGCTGGGCAATGCGGGCTCACGACAATCTCGCATCGACACGACACAGAATTGGACTCTACAAGATCGGCGACGAGGGCGCTGGGTCGCTGGCGGTCGCCCTGGGGAGCGGCCAGTGCGCGCTGACGTCGCTTTCGTGAGTTCCTTCATTCCTTCCTTCGTGATGCGCGGTCTCTTGCGCCGGTGGCACGGGCGGAGAGCGGCGCGGTCGGAGCGCGCAGGTCCGCACATGTTCTTGGACGGCCGCGCGGCCAGCCGGCTTGAGATGGGCCTCGCCGAGGCAAGCCGCCAGCAGCAAGCGGGCTCACGACCACATCGCATCGACACAGTCTTCAGCACAACAACATCGGCGACGAGGGCGCTGGGTCGCTGGCGGGAGCCCTGGGGAGCGGCCAGTGCGCGCTGACGTCGCTCAAGTGAGTTCCATCGCGGCCAGCCGGCATGACTTTGAGATGGGCCTCGCCGAGGCAAACCGCCAGCAGCAAACGGGCTCACGACCACATCGCATCGACACAGTCTTCAGAACAACAAGATCGGCGACGAGGGCGCTGGGTCGCTGGCGTTCGCCCTGGGGAGCGGCCAGTGCGCGCTGACGGAGCTGTAGTGAGTTCCTTCCTTCGTGATGCGCCGTCTCTTGCGCCGGTGGCACGAGCGGGGAGCGGCGCGGTCGGAGCGCGCAGGTCCGCACATGTCGCCGGACGGTCGCGCCGCCACTGGCTTGACCTTGAGATAGCCTTGCCAAGGAAAAGCCGCCAGCAGCGAGTGGGCTTACGACCATATCACATTGACACAGTCTTAACGGCAACAACATCGGCCCAGCCGGCTTCTACGACCTGGCCCATCTGCTGGCTTCAGAAACAAATCTAACGTCACTTGCGTACGTTTGGTCGCTCAAGATGGTGGTTATTGTTCTCACGACTGACTTCATTTCCTCGCTTGAAAACAGAGCGCTGCTAGGTCTTCCTGCAGAATTATCTTTCCGCGGTCTTTTCTCCAGTTGGAGCGGCGAGGACTCTGACTGGGACTCTCACCGGACCCCCATCACCCTGCACGAACGTGTGGAGCTGCTTCGCAAGTACCTCCTGAGCAGCGAACAAAGGCAAGTGTGGAGCTCGGCCGCGCACAAGCTCGCGCGCGAGCGTGCAGAAGTCTTCGCTGCCTTCGTGCAGATCCTGATTACCCACGGCTTCGCTATCCGGGAGCATGCTTCCTGGCTGGAAAAACCTGTCGAGACCGCCTCCGTACATGCGGTGCCCATCATGCACGCGTTGCTCGATTGCCGCCTCGACGGACATCCCGCGCTACCCACAAGCTTTTGCGAGGAGGTGTTTCGTATGCTCAACCTCGCGTCAAAGCTTGCGCTCATGCGTGCGGAAGACACCGGCGGGCGCTCGGTGCGGTCGCTCGTGGTCGCTCGCAAGGACACGGAGGCATGGGGAAGGAAATATGGTACCTTCCTAAACCGCTATGCCATTGCGGAGGGCCCGCCCGTGCACGAGTCCCTTACGTGCGCAGTTTACTTCGCGACCGACATGAATTCCAACATGGCAGTCGCGATCAAGATCATGCACGGCGAGGAGCAGTACGCACGCGAGGTCAACACGCGCAAGTCGGACTTGGGGGGCTGCCTTGGTCTGCTGAACCGCGACGATCCGGAGGAGGTGAAGGAACAGAACCAGAACCTGTGCCTGGTCATGCCACGCGGGTCCCGGTCGCTCTTCGAAGCCATAAACACGGAGCGCTTCGCTGGGCGCGACCTGGGCAAGGTCCGCGTGATTGCGCACAAGCTCGCTGGCGCGCTTCACGAGCTGCACGAGAAGGGTCGCGTGCACGGCGACGTGAAGCCGCGCAACGCGGTGCGCGTAACGGAGTCGGAGTCTCGCACCTTTCAAGTAAACGAAGACGGCGGCCTTTCCGTCTCCGAGACATGGAAAGTGCCCTCCACGGGTGCCGAACACGGTGGCGAGCAGGACGAAGAGTGGAAACTCATCGACCTGGACGCTTCCGTCAAGCTGGGCGAGCCCCTCAGCGAGAAGACCAGCNNNNCTGGAGCGGCCAGTGCGCGCTGACGTCGCTCACGTGAGTTCCTTCCTTCCTTCGTGATGCGCGGTCTCTTGCGCCGGTGGCACGGGCGGAGAGCGGCGCGGTCGGAGCGCGCAGGTCCGCACATGTCGCCGGACGACCGCGCGGCCTGCCGGCTTGACTTCGAGATGGGTCTCGCCGAGGCAAGCCGCTCAGCAGCAAGCGCGCTCACGATCACATCGCATCGACACAGGCTTGGAGCCAACCAGATTGGCGACGAGGGCGCCGGGTCGTTGGCGGTCGCCCTGGGGAGCGGCCAGTGCGCGCTGACGTCGCTCAAGTGAGTTCCTTCCTTTGTGATACGCGGTCTCTTGCGCCAGTGGCACGGGTGGAGAGCTGCGCGGTCGGAGCGCGCAGGTCAGCACATGTCGCCGGACGGCCGCGCGGCCAGCCGGCTTGACTTTGAGATGGGCCTCGCCGAGGCAAGCCGCCAGCAGCAAGCGGGCTCACGACCACATCGCATCGACACAGTCTTCTTGCCAACAATATCCGTGACGAGGGCGCTGTGTCGCTGGCGGGAGCCCTGGGGAGCGGTCAGTGCGCGCTGACATCGCTTCAGTGAGTTCCATCCTCGCTGTCTCTTGCGCCGTTTGCACGGGCGGAGAGCGGCGCGGTCGGAGCGCGCAGGTCCGCACATGTCGCCGAACGGCCGCGCGGCCAGCCAGCAGCAAGCGGGCTCACGACCACATCGCATCGACACAGTCTTGGGCACAACCAGATCGGCTCAGAGGGCGTTGGGTCGCTGGCGGGAGCCCTGGGAAGCGGCCAGTGCGCGCTGACGTCGCTCAAGTGAGTTCCTTCCTTCCTTCGTGATGCCCGGTCTCTTGCGGCTGTGGCACGGGCGGAGAGCGGCACGGTCGGAGCGTGCAGGTCCGCACGTGTTGCCGGACGGCCGCGCGGCCAGCCGGCTTGACTTTGAGATGGGTCTCGCCGAGGCAAGCCGGCAGCAGCAAGCGGGCTCACGACGACATCGCATCGACACAGTCTTATGAACGTCAGGATCGGCCCAGCCAACTTCCACGACATGGCCCTTCTGCTGGGTTCAGAAACAAAGCTAACGTCGATTGAGTACGTTTGGTCGCTCAAAATGATGGTTCGTGCTTGCACGACTGACTCTTATATCGTTGTTTGCAAAAAGCCGGGCGGGCAAAGGCCCGCATACTCAGAAGTGCTTGGAAATCAAGCAGTGCTCGGATGGCGTCCAGACCCTTCCTTCAACCTAGCCAGCAGCATTTCAAGAACTAAGACTGCTCGCAAGGCGTCCGCCTCAACGGAGCAATCAACTCCTAAAAAGGCCAAGCGCAGCGGCGCAAAGACTGAGAACATGATCCGTCAGCTCTTCCCGAGCAAAGAGTCCGCCAGCAGCAAAAGCACAAGTACCACAAGCGCCACCTCAGGCGCAGAGTTCAAGAGCACAGACGTTGAACCAGATCCTTCTGGAGCGAGCCAAATGGCCGCCTAGCCGGAGTGGCTTCGCCCAAGCGGAACTCTGGAAGCTGCAGGAGATGGAGATGCTGTCCATGAGTAAATAGAGATGCTGAGCTGTCACGATGTCCGAATGTTGTACCCCAATCGCCGCGGAATGAACGGTCTCACGTCGATGTCGCTGGCCGAGGCGAGCAAAGCGTTTCAGACGTGAGCCTTGAGGTGAGCAGGGGTGATTATTAAGCTGAGGTGAGGTGAGAGACTTGAGCGAGCTTGTCAAGGCGGAGCCTCGCTTGAGCACAATCACGTGGTAGGAGATCCTCCTAGCTCGAAACAGGTCGCTTGGTGGGAGCCGTCGGACAGTTTGTGTCGCAGCAACGAAATTGAACTCGTCTCAAAAGCGCGGAGGCTGGAGAGCTTGTGAATGTGCAACGTGAGCCCAAGCAGCCGAGTGAAAACCAGGGACAAAGGCCGAGCTCGGCGATGGTCTGCGGCAGGCCCGAGGGTCCATTCGCGGAGGTTGGAGAGTTTGTGAACGTGCATCGTAACCCCAGGCAGCCGTGTCAAGACCAGGGATAAAGGTACTCGCGGCCACAATGCGCGCACGATCAAAGCACTCGCAGCCAGGACGTCTACTCCTCATGCACTAACCTAGAGCTGATCCGCAGGCGAAGCCATGATCAGTATACGCAGAGGTGGCTCGGCCGGCAACTAGGCGGTGCAGCCCGGGCAATGTATGCAACGCCTTGCGATGATGCTCTCGCGTCGCGGCTCGGCCCACAGCCGAACTGCGATCCGCGGCCGCAGCCGAGCTGTTTTTCAAAGCACCTCTTCACTTGACAAGCTGCGCCGCGGCCGCAGCGAGGCCACGCGCGTCTGGGAGGTCGTGAATCTTTGCGGCGGGTCGCAAAATTACCTCTTGCACCGCAGCTCGGCCCATGGTGGTCCATAAAGCAACGAGGACTGCATATTTTACCGGACCTCTTGCGCACGAGCTAGTCCGGGTTCCTGCGAGGACTTGGACGCCAGGACACGCACATGTTGGATCTGCTTCGAAGCTCGCACTGGTCCGGGCGAGGCACTGATTTGCAGTTGTTGCCAGACTTTGTGTGTGCGGCCCCAGCACTGCCGACTATGCCGAGCCATGGAAGACGGCGGCACTCACGGCGACCAGGCGCGGCTGGGGGCTGGTTAGTCTCCTTCGCATCGGCGGCGGCTCGTAAGTGCGTGGGCGCTGAGTCGCTCGCAAACGCTCTCCCCGCGACGTTACCCCATTGGTGGTTCGTGGCCGCAGCGTGGACCGTTCTTGTTACCAGACTTTTCGCGTTCGTACGAGCATTTCCGTCACCCCAACCATGGCAAGCGAGGACGCCAGGCCGCTGGACACGCGGAGCACTCGCCGATCCCGATGGCGACCTGACGTCTAGCTGGTGCGCGCTGGCTCGGCGACTAGCCAGTGCTGAGCCAGCGTGACCACTCACGGCGAGGAGCTACTAGCCCGGGGCGCGGAGCCTCGACACGCGTACCAGTCCGGGCGACGCCCGGTTTCTGTGGTTGTTTACGAGACTTTGTGCGCGCGGGCCGAGAGCTGCTACCACTAGCTCGGCGAGAGCTGCTACCACTAGCTCGGCGAGCTCGCCGAGGTAGTGGTTCTACGGGGGCTGCGACTCGGCGCGCAGAGAGCCCGCCAATCCCGCGCAGCGACCAAGCGCGGCGACCACGCGCGGCCAAGAGCTGGCTGAGCGCGCGATCAATAGCTGGGCCAGCGCGTAGAGAGCTCGCTGATCTCGCTCATGGCGATTAAAGCCGAGCTGGTTGCCAAGACGTATCTTGTGCGGCGGCTCGTTGTTGCAGCCTCCGCGGCAGCAACAGTACCCTGGCAATCTTGCTTGCTGAAGACTAACTCGTGAGTCGCGACACAGCTCCCTGCTCTGCAGTAAGTCTAGCGCGTTCGTTTTGCAGCGTCTGTTGCTGCGCGAGTCCAAAACTTGGGCGATCTTCGGCGACCAACTTGCAACGATCTGATAATACAAAAATTGGGTCTGCCTCGGCGGCGCGGTGGCGCCGGATGGCGCCGACACGAGGTGGTGGCCTCCTAGCAACGAGCTGGAAGGCCAGCTCAACGTCAGCTCGAAGGACCTCGGCGATGTCGCGTACGTGCGCGCGATGCACAACAGCACCGACCTGGACGACTTGAACGAGACCTACAAGACAGCCTGCGCCAACAGGACCTCGGCAAAATGTTTCCATGGAAAATGGCCGACACGGCAGATCTCAGACTTGCTGGTCGGCATGCTCGCCACGGTCGACATGGCGGGCGATCTCTTGGCGCGCAAGCTTGGCGAGCTGCGGGTGAGCTTGGCCCACTTGACGGAACTGCACTTGCTGTACAACATGCTCGCCACGGTCGACGTTCCGAGCAACGCCTAGTAGGCGAGCGAGCTGAAGGAGGTGGACATGCTGAAGGAGGTGGACATGCTTGCCACGGTCGACGTGTCGGGCAAGTTCCACGATCGGCATGCTCGCCACGATCGTCTAGGCGGGCGAGCTGAACGTGGTCGGCATGCTCGCCACGATCGTCGTGGCGGGCGATCTTTTTGCGGACGAGCTCTATCGAGGCAAGCTGAGCGTGGCCGACTCGGCAAAGCTGCACTGCTGCACAACTTGCAGTAGGCGCCAGTAGGCCTACAACATCGTTTCACTGACTCACTGACTCACTGACTAACATAAGAGCACGCGAGCTGGCGACTGCCCTTGCGGGATATCCCTCATCACTTGCTAAGCGAAACGCATAGGTCTGCTAAGATTGCGAATCGCTTGCTAGAGGAAAATCTAAGACCCCACTAACCTAGTCAGTCGTCCAGAATTCCCACCGCCCTTGCTAAGCGAAACGCATAGCGCCTCTAAGACTGTCTTCCCCATCCCTCCCCTCGTTCTTTTTTTTTTAGAAAGAGAGAAAGAGAGAACAGCTAAAGATCGTGCTGAAAGCACTTCTGACAGAGGGCTGCCGTGGCTTCCTACAAAAAACTTATCCTTCTACGATCTCTTCTCAAGGGAGAGTGGCGAGGACTCTGACGGGAAGCCTCAACGGACTCCCCTCGCCGTGCACGAGCGCCTGGAGCTGCTTCGCAAGTACCTCCTGAGCAGCGAACAAGGGCAAGTGTGGAGCTCGGCAGCGCACACGCTGGCGCGCAAGAGGGCGGAGGTCTTCGCTGCTTTCGTGCACGTCATGATAATGCACGACGGCTTCGCTATTCGCGACCCTGCCTCCTGGCTGGAACTACCTGACGAGACCGATAAGACCGCCTCCGCCCAGACGCTGCCCATCCTCTATACTTTGCTGGAGTGCCGCGTCGACGGACTTCTCGCGCTGCCCGCATACTTTTGCGAGGAGCTCTTTGGCATGCTCACCCTCGCGTCTGGCCTCGAGCTCATGCGTGCAGAGGACTCTAGCGGTCGCTCGGTGCGATCGCTTGTGCTCGCCCGCCCGGATACGCAGGCCTGGGGAAGGACCTACGGTACCTTTCTGGACCGCTACGCCATTGCGGAGGGCCCGCCCGTGCACGAGTCCCTCACGTGCGCAGTTCACTTCGCGACCGACATCAAGCTCAACAAGGCAGTCGCGATCAAGGTCATGCGCGACAAGGAGCAGTACGCGCGCGAGGTCGACGCGCGCTTGTCGCCCCTAGAGGGCTGCCTGGGCCTGCTGCACCGGGACGATCCGCAGGAGGAGGATGCGCAGAACGAGAATCTGTGCCTGATCATGCAGCGTGGGTCTCGCTCGCTCTTCGAGGCCATCAACACGGAACGTTTCGCTGGGCGCGACCTGGACAAGGTCCGCGTGATTGCGCACAAGCTCGCCGACGCGCTTCGCGAGCTGCACGAGAGCGGTCGCGTGCACGGCGACGTGAAGCCGCGCAACGCAGTGCGCGTGTCGGCGTCGGAGTCTCACACCTTCAAAGACGACGGGGCCGGCGCCCTCCGTGTCTCCGAGGAATGGAAAGAGTCGTCCACGGGCGCCGGTCTCGGTCTTGCGCAGCACGAGAAGTGGCAGCTCATCGACCTGGACGCTTCCGTCAAGCTGGGCGAGCCCCTCAGCGAGAAGACCAGCTCTGGCTACGCGGCGCCGGAGGTCGCCCGCTGGCTGTTTGCGGACGGGAAGCAACCCACGGGCACCGAGGCACTGGACGTGTGGAGCTTTGGTGTCGTCTTGTACCAGCTGCTGTCCGGCACCAAGCTCTTTATGATGGACGATTCGGACGACAACTTGGTGCACCGCCGCGACAAGATGGAGCTCATGAACTGGCTCGGCCTGGACGAGGAGAGGCTGGAGCGGATTCACGCGCAGTCGCCGGAAGACCATGGCCCGAGCGCGCAAACGGCAGGCAAGCAGCGGGAGATCGGTTTGAATGGCGATTCGGACGACATCACGGCGGCGCAAGACCTGGTTCGCCTCTGCCTGCGCGGTGACCCGGAGGAGCGCATTTCGCTCGCGGAGATCCTCAGTCACCCGTTCTTCGACAAGACGCCTCCGCCGAGCGACGCGCCTGCGTCATCCTCGCCCATCACCGCCCCTCGTGCTGGGCCGGAGAAGCGCGAGCGCCTTTCCTTGCGGATCCTGCGCATTCACTGGCGGGTCCTCCCCAGCCACAACCGCTTCAGCCTCCTGCGGCAGACCATGCGTCCTCCCAGGCCCAGGCTGACCGTCGATGATTGGGCGAAGGAGTCTCTCCGGACGGAGCTGATCGATCTGCCGACCTACCACTTTTTTCTCTCCCACATGCAGTCGCAGGCGGCGGGCATCGTCAAGGACCTGCTTCAGGGTTTAGAGCGCAGTCAGATGACGGCTTGGATTGACATGCGCGCGCCCGAGATCACGCTGGAGACCATGTACCGCGGCATCGTCACCTCACAGTGCTTCGTGATGGTCCTCACCACGGACGTGCTTTTTCGGCCCTTTTGCCTGGCGGAGCTCCGCTTTGCGCTGGAGCACTTCTCCCGGCGCGACGGCGAGCCCTCGCTCAAGAACCGCATCTTCTTCCTTGTCGAGACGGACGATCGCTTCCATCCGTGGCACCACGACGATGTGCCTTGGGAGTATCGCAACGTGCACAAAACGCGGGACAAGGAGTTCAACACGATGCATGACGAGCTCACGGAGCTCAAGATGAAGCGTGCCATGGATGACGAGGCAGTGTGTCAGCGCAACTGGGCGGCGGCCCGCGCGGAGCGAGATGGAGCGGGCGAGGGGGCCTCGGTCGAGACCTGGGAGCATGCGGTGGCGAAGGCCCGCAAGGCCGTCAAGAAGTATCGCTTCGTACTGGCGCTGCGTCGACTCACAGAAGGCCTACAGCGCCTCGACCCCGACTCAAGTCCTGACACCTTCATCGACGCTGCGAAAAAGGCGCTGGACAAAGGAACGATACTGCCATACCGCCGGCGCCTCTACGAGGAAGACGCCATGCTGGAGGCCTTGGCGAAGCACGCGGAGTTCCACGCGCCGGCATCTCTGGACAGGTCCAAGGAGGTCACTCTCTCGGATTTCGACGTGCCTGTCATTGCACTTGTTGGCAAGTACAACTCCGAGGTAGTCAAGGCGTTGAAAGCCGACCTTCGCGCCGCTAAGACGACGATCGCCGCCGACGTCGTCAAGGCGCAGGTCGTCGTTGTGGTACTCGAGCCGGGCTGCTCCGTGGATGTGGAGCGCCAACTAAACGTTTCACGCGCTGGCGACGGCGAGGAAGGTGCCGAACCGAGGTTGCCTGACTCGCTCGCAGACGTGCATTTCTTGGCCGTCGAGAGCGGTTGGGACTTTTCCAGTCCCGAGCGGGATGACTTTCACGGCGAACTCCGCGCCAAGCTCTTTGATCATCTCGAGGTGCTAACCTGGCGGTCGGGCGTTGCGGAGGACTATCACGAAATCGGACACCTCGTCGTGGATCACGAGCGCCCCGCGTTGGTTCGGGAGCTCCTCAAGCGTGCGTGCCGACTGCGGCGTTCCGATCCGGCTGCGACCTCTACCTAGCTGGAGCAGTCAGTTGCACGCAAAGTCGTCAAAATTATCTGTTGTTTTTTACTCGTTTTTGCACAGTCGCGGCTGTCAAGCTTTGTTGGTGAGCACCCCGCCAATCGCCGTGGCGCAATCTCACGGTCCACGGGGCTGGCAGTGAGACTTGCTGATGTATCCTGCGCTCCACGAGAGAATGAGGAAGTGGTGACAAGCACAAAGTCTGAGAGAGATGTTAGGAAGCGGGGACGCCACTTGATCTTGCCGAACGAGTTTTTTGGTAGAGGCTGTCCACGAGCGCCTGCTTCCCGTGTGCCAATTTAGTAAAAGTTGAGCACTGTGCCTGCGGCGACGCACATCACCCGCCTGGTCCTGACGCGCCTATCCGTGATTGACGCTGGGAGAAGCGTTGATTCGGTTCAGCCAGAGACACAGCATGGTGGCTGTACGGTCCTCTACCGCCGCGGCCCTTGTCTTCCCGGCGTCGACCGACAACGCGCCCACCACCACCTCGCGCTTGCCGGTCCTTGGAAGGCAGGGCACGTGAACACCTCCCGGGTCGTCGGAGCGGCCTGCGTCACACTGCGCCGCCCCGTCCCCAGAATCACTTTGCGCAGCGCGCATTGCATTACCGCTTGCCGCTGCTGGCCAAGGCAGGCGCGACGTGCGTGCGCGCGGGTCGGCCGGGGTGCCTCGCTCGTTGGCGTTGTGCGCGTCGGAGAAGCGAGCAGTAGGCAAGCATTGGCCATGGATCCCGAGGCGTCCGCACCTCCGCCGCCAGCGTCGGCGTCCGCACCTCCGCCGCCGTCGTCGGCGTCCGCACCTCCGCCGCCGCCGTCGGCGTCCGCACCTCCGCCGCCGCCGTCGCTGTCTGCGCCTCCGTCGTCGGCGTCGGCGTCCGCACCTCCGCCGTCGCCGTCGCCGTCCGCACCTCCGCCGCCGGCGTCGCCGTCTGCGTCGTCGGCAAGGGCGTTCGCACCTCCCCCGCCGGCGCTGCCGGCGCTGCTGCCGCCGCCACCGCCGCCGCGCACAACGTCGTTGGTGTCGAGCAGCAGTAACAGCAGCTCAGCGCCGCCGCCGCCGCCGCCGCCGCCGCCGCCGTCACCGCCGCCGCCGTCAACGCTTCCGTCGTCGCCGCCTCCGCCGCCGCCTCCGCCGCCGGCAACAGCGCCGCCGCCGCCGCCGCGGACGTCGTCGCTGGCGGCGTTTGCGACGCCGCTGATGGAGGAGGACGTGGACTCCGTCTTCACCAGCGACGATGACACGGAGGGCGCATCGTCTTTCTCGTCGTCGGCGTCCCAGCCGCCGCCGCCGCCACCGCGGTCATCGTCCCTGCTCAAGACGCCAGGATCAGCGGCGAGCGCGGCGGACCTGCTACGACAGGTGGGCGAAGGCGGCAGCACGCTCTTGGACGAGAGCGCGGTGGAGATCGAGGACAGCAGCCTTGGCCTCGGGCTTGGCCTCGGTCTTGGCGCTGGCGCTGGCGTTGGCGGCAGGAGCAACGGGAGCGGCGTCCCGGATGCAGCGCTCTTCAGCCCGACGGACGGGCCGGCGTCGCAGGTGGAGGCGGAGGCGTACAGCGCGGAGGACGAGGACACGACAAGCGAGGCGGAGGTGCCGGCGGGCACGAACCGCAAGCCGGTGCTCATCGTGCCCGGGTTCATGTCAAGTGCGCTGCGCGTGGAGGAGTCGACGCTGGTGCCGCGATGGAAGGGCAAGCGGCTGTGGATGAGCTTGCAGAGGCTCGGGTTCACCGGCAAGGTGCTGGGCACCGCGAGCGTCCTGGACACGAACGACGACGATGCGGAGCAGGTGCGCATGCGCGACGACTGGCTCGTGCACATGGCGCTGCAGCCGGACCTCATGACGGAGCGCGAAGGCGTGCGCGTGCGCGCCATTGACGGGCTGAGTGGCGTGGACTTTTTGGAGCCGGGACTGTTTCTGAGCGCGCAGACGTACGTGTTTGGGCCCGTCATCAAGGCGCTCGTGCGGCGGGGCGGCTACAGAAAGGGCAAGGACCTGGACGCCGCCGCGTACGACTGGCGCATGCCCCCGCGCGTGCTGGAGGAGCGCGACGCGTACTTTACGCGCACAGTGGCGCGCATCGAGCGCATGGTGGAGGAGAACGACGGCCGCCGCGTCGTCTTGCTGTGCCACAGCATGGGCTGCCAGGTGGGCTTGTACCTGCTGCGGTTTGCGCAAGCCGCGCACGGCCAGGCGTGGATCGACCGCCACATTGACACGTACGTGCCGATCGGGGGGCCGATGCTCGGGTCGCCGAGCTCTATTCCGAGTGTGGTGCGCGGGTCCAACATGGGCCTGCCCACCAGCTTTCTGTCGCCGCACGCGGCGCTCATCATGGGTCGCTCGCTTGGATCCACGCCGCTGCTGCTGCCGGTGGACGCGCGGGGCCAGCTGCACGCGAGCGGTGCGGGCGAGAACGATGACGACGGGGCAGCGGCGTGGTGCGCGCCGGTCGTCAAGCACACGGGCTTGCTGCGTGTACGCGTCACGGACCTCGACTTGCGCCAGCTCGCCGTGTACTACCGCAACCTTGGCCAGCTGCGCCTGCGCATCAAGTACGGCCCCACCTCGCTCGCCACGCCGTGGTACGTGGCGAACCCGGCGCACCCTGTGCAGCCCGTGGATGGGGACAACGAGTTCATCACGTTCGAGATGGAGGCGCCAGTGGCGCTCGGTGGCGAGGATGACCTGCTTACGCTGGAGCTCGTGGAGCAGGCGCTTGCGCCGGACGTCGCGGCCCGCCGCCTGCTGCACCGCGCGCGCGGGCCCTCGTTGCCGGCCGCGTCGAGTGGGGTGTCTGGGCTCGCGCGCGCCGGCGAGCGCTTGTACCAGAGCACCATCGGCGCGCTCAAGGGGCTGGACCCAGGCCGCGTCGTGTGCCGGTCGACCTTTAAGCTCGCGGACTCGCTCACGCCCGCCTACGCGCCAGGGGCACCCACACTCATGGCCTTTCCGCTCGCTGGCGCGCGCAAGTCCAGCTCTCGCCTCGGGTGCTCGGCGGTCGTCACCATGGAGGTCACCTGGAGCTCGCCGGCGCTCCTGCACGATTTGGCCGGCGCGCGCATGCCGGCAGAGCCGGCTTCGGCCTCGCCCCTCGGCGCCGGTCCCATCGCCACGCAGACCTTGTCGAAGCGTCACCCGCGCGCGCTGCTGCCGGAGAGCTCGCGCTACGTGCGTTATGCGCCCATCGACATGCTGCGGCTGGAGGGCCTGTACGGCACGGTGCGCCTTTGGGAGTCCGACTTTTTTCAGCGCGACCCCTTCATCTCCACGGCCGCGCCGCCCGTACCCAGCGTCCTGGCGATTTATGGCGTCAACATCGACACCATGATCTCTTGCGTGTTCAAGCGCCAGGCCAAGCAGGTGCGCTCCGACAAGGTCGCCAGCGACTTTGCGCTCGATACCTCGGCGCACCTCGAAGCGGACTACGCCAGGGCGCGCGGCCTCAAGCTGCGCAAGGGCGTCATCTTCGAGACTGCCGCCACGCTGCAACCCGACGGCATGCGCCGCTCTGGCGACGGCACCGTGCCCTATCGCGTCCTAGCCCACGTCAAGAACTGGGCGGACCGCTGCGACGCGCTCCGCATCGAGGAGGTCCCCGGTGTCGAGCATCGCGCCATTCTCAACTCGCCGCGCCTCCATGACATCCTCATTGACTTTCTCGTCACGTTCCCGCGCCAGACCCTGCTCTCGCCGCGAACTTCGTCTTCTTCGTCTAGTCCGCAATCCTCTTCGGCTCCACCCCTGCAGCATGCGCAGGGCGCTAGCTAAGCCGTAAAATCTCTTTGAGTTATCCATCATCACATGAAATGCCACAGGCACCGTCCTCCCTCCCTCGCCTGATCGGTCAAGGGCTTGACACAGTGCGCATCGTGCGCTCAATAAAGCGCGAAGGCCGCTGCATGGCCTCGTGCTCGAGCTTGGCACGGAGGAGGTTGAAGTTCGCCAGATTGTGCGCACCCGAGGTCCAGGCCCGGCATGTGGCCTGCCAGAGCGCGACAAAGAGCGCTGTCGCCGCGTCGTGCGCGGAGGCGGCGTAGCGCTTGCCAAAGTGTGCGCGCTGCCGCACGGCCCTTATGCAAAGCAGCGTCCAGTTTAGCGAGACCGCCATGAGCGGGAACTCGCTCTGGCCACGGGCGAGCGAGACGAGGGTCTCGGCCAGCCCCGGCTGCTCCTCGCAGAGCGCGAGCATCTGGATCGGGCCGTACATGCCGCAGCCGCGCAGGTCCGTGGATGGGTCGACGCCTTGGAAGCCAATGGCCTCCCAGCGCTGCCCGGGCGTCGCGTTCTCTGCAAACCCACGGGCAACCCCGCGCGTGAGCCGCTGGAAGAGCGCCTCCATGATGCACTGGTGGCGCCCGCAGCTCCAGTCGAGCGCGACCTTGGCCGCGGCGAGCACGGCGTCGCGATCGCTCCAAGCGTTCGCGCTGGTTGACGAAGCAGTCGCCCTGCGGAACGGGTGCAGCATCGACCGGAGCCCGCTCGCCGGCTTGGCCTCGCTCACCCTCGGCCCGCGCGAGGCCTCGTCCCCGGCCAGTTCGAGCAAGAGGACCCGTGCCGGCGGGAACTCCTGTGGCTGCGCCTGCTGCGGGCTCTTGGCCAGCGCGTCCCAGACTTCCTCATCGTCCGCGTCGTCGTCGTCGTCGTCGTCATTCGCTTCCTCCTGCCCACGAAGACCTCGCTTCAGCTCAGGGACGCAGTCCACGCGGAGGGGGCTCAGCGGCGGGTCGGCCCGAATGGGCTCCTGCGGGTCCCACGCGACTGTGCTGTCCTCGTCCCCCCCCTCGCTGCCCTCGTCCTCCGCGCTCTCCTCCTGGTCTTCCTCACCCTCCTCGTCGCCCTCCGCGAGCGATTCGAGCGTGCCCTTGCGGCCCAGCGAGCTCGGGATCGCCGGCGGCGGCTCCTGGCGCCTTGGCTCACTCGTGCTGGTCTGCTCCTCGCGGAGCAGTTTGGAAAAGTTCAACACTGCGGCAAAGAGCGACTCGGCACTACCGCTGCCGCCGGGCGGAGCTGGTGGTAGCTTGGCGTCGAGGAGCGCGTCTGCTGCGGACCCCGGTGCCTTGCTCTCTGGCGCCGGCGCCAGAGCCGCTGCGCACGACGAGGTACCACCGCTCTCGAGGGCTCCGGGCAGCTTGGCGTGGCCTCCCGCATCGCCGCGCGGACGCTTGGGCGCGGTGAAGCGCGAGTTGCTGCCTTCAGACCTGCTGCTGCCGTTCGCCGGCGCAGCCGAGGCTTCCGGGGCCGCGGCCTCTTCGAAGTCAAAGTCCGAGTCCGAGTCCGAGTCCCCGCTCGAGCCCGGGCCGAGGTCCTCGCCCTGCTGGGTCTTGTCCCGTCCCTCGTTGAGCTCGCGGCTAAAGTCCGCTTCGTCCTCGAAGTCCATCTTGCCCGGCAGCTCGTAAGCGTCCGGAATGTCGCCTTCCTTGACGCCAGCGATTGCTGTCATGTGCGGACGATAGCTAATGCCAAAGGCGTCCGTGTCTACCGTCGAGGCGGCAACGGCGCTCACGACGGGGCTGGCCACAGGCACTTGGCGCGTCGCCGGCAAGGACGATAAAGAGGACAGGGACGAGGACGAACCCGGGGACGGGCCGGAGGCCTTGGACTGCGCAGCCGGTGGCTTGCGCGCCGTGAGACCGAGACGCACGGCCTCCGGGTTCACCTCGACCCGACCGACCTCGAGGCCATCGTCATTGTCGTCACGGTCCTGGTCCGTGGCGGGCTGGCGGGCCGACCTGGTGCCCGTGCGCAGCGGCAGCGCCGCGGGCATGGCGTCCGCCATGCTTGCAAGGCGGGCGGCGGCGCGCAAGCGAGGCGAGGAGCGAATGCCGCGAAGCGGCGGCGCGCAAGCGAGGACAACTTGAGACCGCGAGCGCGGACATTGCAGAAGCGACGCAAATCCGTTGTTAGGCCATTACTTCAATTAGTCCGGGCGGACCTGCGGAGGCGCGATGATGGTCACTGCTGCTGGCGGGATTGGGATGCATGCACATTTGAGGGGCCCGGGCGACCAGGCAACCAACCCGCTGCAGCAGCAACCCTGGCATCGCGGCGTACTTGCAGGCACCGTGCCCGCGACGGACAGGACGTTGTGTGAAAGTGAGCTGCTGGTGCGAGGCTACGCACGGCGCTGTTCTGCGCTGCGCGCAACAGGCATGCACGAGCTGCTACGGACGGTGAGGTTGGTGACGGGAAAAAAAGGCGGCCCGGGGCCGAGCGCCGCGGACAGGTGCGACAGGCGCGACGCTTCGGTTAGTCGCGGTGCTTCTTCATCTCGCGCTCGTAGGTGGCATCGCCCCAGGCGACCGTGCCGACGAGCACGAGGAAGGCGGGGCCGACGTCGAGGATGTTGTCGGTGATCTTGTGCTTCATCTTCTCCGGCCACGTCTTGACCCACGGCGTGACGAAGTCCTGCTGGTACGGCGACACGGTCCGCGTCACACGGCCGTCGATCGGCTTGTACTTCTTCCACAGCTTGGCCAGGCCAGGCTGCACGTTCTTGCCAATGGGCGCCATTGTTGTGTAGGTGGGTGAGGGTGAAAGGAAGAGAGTGAGGCAAAGATCACGGCTGTGCAAATCAGTGCTCGTCAGTTTCTGGCCCTGGCTTGACTCCTCTCCTGCGAGCGCCAGCTCCCAGGTGCCAGCAGGCATCTCGTCTGCCGCCCGTGCACCCCGCCTCCCATCCCCCCTCCCCGTCCACTGCAGCGTCCCCTCGCTCGCTCGCCCGCGCGCGCGCTGCCGCTTGTCGCCGCGCGCAAGCTCAGCCGCCACGCAGCCGCGCTCGCTCCTCTCATCCCTCCCTCGCCAGCGGCCGCCGCTCCGGTCGGGGCGTGGGCGGGTGTGCGGGCGGCCGCGGGGCCTCGCCGCGCTCCCGTGCCGCCCGCCGCCCGCCGCCGCCGCCGCCGCCGCCGCCGCCGCGCCCGCGCGCGCGCGCCACCTACCTCGACCTCTCGTTCTGGGCGGCCACGGACGCAGCGCCGCGCAGGCAGGCCCTCTCGGGCCATCCTCCCCCCGCCCCACTGCCTCTTTCTGGCGCGGTGATCCGCCCCCAATTGGTGCCTACACGTTCTCCCGAGGGGGCATACACTGCGGCCCGCGAGGTCAGTGGAGCAGGGTTGATGGGGACTGGCAGACGGGAAATAGTTTATTCTTCCGGTGGCGCTCTCGTGCACGAGACGGAGATCGCACGACGATCGGTCCCACTTGGCGAAGAGAGAGGATGGCTCGTACGTGAAGACTCGTGCACTGCATCGCTGGCAGTGCGTGGCAAGGTCGTTTCTGTCAAGGCGATACGAAAAGGCGATGCGAAAAGGAGAACTTTACTCTTTTAAAGCCTGTATGCGCCGACAAGGATGGTGGCAGCGGTGGAGGAGGAGCCCCGGCGGCGCGAGCCGCCCTCCATCGACATGCGGCGGCCGTCGATGGCGAGCTTGGACGCAGACAGCTCGCAAGATCCCTGTCGCTTGTCGGAGCCTTGGACGGCCGCGTCAGCAGCAGGTGCTGAAAATGGAGAGAGGCGGCGCGGTGTCGGGGCGCTGCTGCGGCGCGCGAGGTGCGCGGTGCCGAGGGCTTCCCGCGCGTTGCCGTGGCCGATTCGCAACGCGTCCTCCGGGGCGAAGCGCGCCTCGCCGGTGACCTGGGCGACTTTGCGGTTGCCCATGGCGGCCTGCTCCTGCAAAGCTTCGACCTGGCGGTCGAGGCGCACATCACCCATGAGCTGCAGGGCCTTGGTGCTGACGGACTTGGTGAGACGCTGGCGCACGAGCGTGTTGCGGCTCTCGGGCCGCACCGAGAGCACGCGGTGGAGCTCCCTGCGCTGGTGCGCGGCCCGCTGGCGCGCCTCCCGGTCGTCGACGCGCTGCATGGCACTGCGCTGCGCTGGCTCCATGTCGGTGTCGCCCAGTACTTTGCAAGCCTTGCCCTGCAGGTTGCTCGGCGTCGTGGGCGTCTGCGTTGCCTCTAGTTTGCGTTGCAAGTGGTCCTCGCCCTCCTCCGCCTGTCGACTCAGCTCGAGGCCGACGGAGAGAATGACGTGTCCGAACCCGGTCGGGTCGCCTTCGGCGATGCGCCGTACTAGCTCGGTCTGCATCTGGCCAAACGCGCGCATCGCCTCGCCCTCGCTGCTCGCCGCCTCACCGTTCGCCGCGCTGCGCGCCGTTGTGGGCAGCGCGAGCTCCCGACTCCAGGCGCGGTACGCCTCGCTCAGCGCATCGTAGAGTCGCTCCACGTCAGCGTCCGCCACCAGCGTCGCCTTGCTCGGCGACCCGCCCATCCTCCTCCTCTCTGGTTCTGCGCCGCCTGGCAGCGGCTCGCGCCGCGGCGCCTCGGCTCCGGCTCGGCGGCCGCCGCCTGGAGTGGACTCTTGCACGCGCCACGGCCCATTCTGGCAGTGCGCAGGCGGCACTGCAATGCCCAGCGCGGACCTGCTTGGTGGACAGCCCGGGGTGTGCGAAATGCACGCCGTGTCATCTGTCAATGCCACAAGTGACGTCACGGTGATCTCAGTCAGTCATGGTCAGTGACTGTGATGAAGGCGATGGCCGGGCCGCCACCGGTGATCGGGCCGTGAGTCATGACTGCGTCGGCGTCGTGGTGGCACTGCGCACTGCTCTTCTAATTTGGCCTTGCTGGCTCTAGCAATGCACCAGCACAGGACTGCACACCACAGCGTAGCCTGAGCATCAGCACTGGCAAGGCATGAACATCAGCATCGAGCCAGGGGCGCACACTGGCGCCTGGCACTGGCAAGAGCTGGCTGGCTGGCAAGGACGGAAAAAGGCTTGGACATGCCAAAAAGTGCCAGTGCTGCCAGCAGCTCGAAACATCCCACCTTGCGCCAAATAGTCGCAACTTGGTCGTCTCATGTTCCCTTGAATGAATTCTATTTAGAATTTGGTTTCTTGATGTAGTGCTCACAGTCGATTGGATGTCGAGCTGTTCGAGCTGTTGCTGGAGCGCGATGAGCTCGCCGACCACTTGAGGGGCACGTCGATCCGCGTCCTCTTGTGGAACTTTTCGAAGCAGGTCGATTGCTCGTTGCCGCGGCGAGTGGAGTGCAGTGGGACACCGCAAGTGTAGCACTTCTTGGTGGCTTGACCCAGGCACACGACGCAGGTCCTCTGAGCCAGTCTCTTCTTGCCTGCCGCGCCTCCGGCGCCCAGCTTCATCGGGACGGGCGCCGCAACGGGCACAGCCCTGTGGTCCAGATGCCTGTCGAGACGAACACGCTTGCCCTTGTCCATCCGGTTGAAGAACTCCTGCACTTGGGGCTTCCGTTGTGGGGCCTTGCTGCACAAGGCCATGGCCTCGCTCTGAGACAGAGATACGCCTTGGCAGCCAACGTGCACAGGGCTAGACGGTGTGGACAGGACCACAGGGCTTGACGCCTGGGACACCGAGCCACTCGACTCGTCTGGCTCGCTACCAAAGCTCGACGCGCCAGAAATGTGCACGGGCGTGGTCGGCACGGTCGGGCTCGGCAGCTGCGTGCTGTACTGCAGCATCGCGATGACCAGTTCGCATCGGAAGTCGGATACAGACATGGTACGGTTCATCTTGTTGCGCAGCGCCTGAAGGCCGGAGCTGAGATCATGCGTCGGGTCGTGCGCAATCTTCATGCACCTGTAGAGGATGGACGTGTTGACGACACACTGCTTGAACGTGCGCAGCGCCACCGTCTTCTCGCAATTCAGGCTCCACATGGTACCGTCTGAGATGCTCTCGACGAACTGGGTGTTACCGTCCACGCCGCCCTTGATTTCTTTGTACAGGTGCTGAGCGCCACACCTGAAGACATGCACAGGTCGCACGGGCCCATTCGCCGCGACGTGCTTGTGCAGCGCGCGCCACAAGCGTAGGTAGGTCGCCAGGATGCTGCGTTCCGACTCGTCGAAGCAGGCGGGTGGCTCCGGTGGTGGTCCGGCGGCGTGGAGGCTGGCGTGTGCCCAGCCCGTGAGCTGGTCCGCCCACGGCCTCAGGGCCCGGACGTAGGCGAGCCGCTCGTCCTCGTGCACCTCGACGAGGCAGGCGTACACCATGCGGTCGATCGTGGTGACCACGTAGAGCACATGATCGAGGTCCAAGACCGCTGCCTGTTGCAAAAGCTGCGCACGATGTTCGCGCGGCACCGCCTCCCACCAGATGCTGTCGCCAACGGAGCATGTGAAGAAGCTGCCATAGCGGCGCGCGAGCGCACTTGCCGTGACACCGCCGTTCGGTGAAATCCGCATCTTAATCTCGACGCTGCAGAGGATGTCCGCGCGGTCAGAAAAGGAGCCGTGCTCCTGCCTCCTGCGCAGGAGGCCGATACCGTCCGGGGAAGCGCCGAGCCCCGGGATGCTCTTGTGCTGAAAGAGCCCCGCCTCGAAGAGCTCAACACACCATGGCTGCTTCTTGATGTCCTGGATGACCTCGAGCTCGTTGAGCGTGCCAGCCCTCATGTCCTCGGTGGAGGCAGTGCGCTTGACGATCCACGAGCCGCTGGCGATCTTTGCTGCGCGCTCGAGCGTAAGCGGGCCCGGTGCAGCGTCGTCATCGCTGCTGCGCACCAGGAGTTTGCGCGCCTCGGCATCGTGCAGCGCAAAAGTCCCTCCAGTGGTGTCTGTGATGCAGAGGAGCCGGAGCACGAACCAGTCTTGCTTGCGCTGCCAGCAAGTGAGCGGCACGCACTTCTCGCGCAGTTTCGCCTCGGTCTGCTTCAGAGAAGCGATCTTGCCGTCACACGGATAAAAGAGCACGTCTCGGTGAGGCACGATGCCGCTGGGGATGCTGTAGAAAACCATCACCAGCGTAGAACGCAGCATCTCGTGGAGGCCGGTGCCTGCCTCGACGAACGAGAGCAGCCGCGTGGTCTTGGTCCTTGCATCTGCAAAGTCACGAAAGGTATACGAGTAGATCGGGACCGTGTTGGCCGCCCCAGGCCGGCTCAGCTGCAGCACGGAGCGGAGCGTGATGATCTCGCGGCCCATGAGCGGGTTGGCGTCGACCGGAGAGGGAACCTCGTACACGTCGTCCGCAGACCGCAGCCAGGGAGCGACACGCTCGTCTGCGATCATGCAAAATGCCAGCCCCTTGTTCGCCAGCAGCTCCCAGAGCCACTGCGTGGAGTAGCCGCGGTCCGCCGTCACGAGGCAAGACATGTCCTTGCCAAGCACCTCAGCCAGATCACCCAGGACCTCGTTGACGGCAGTCTGTTGCGACCAGTCGAGGCGGCGGTGGTGACGCACGGCGTACATCAGCCGGAAGAGGCTGTCGGCGACAGCGTCGTTCTTGAGGCCGTCCTTCCCGGCTTTCCTCTGGCTTGTCGCGCTCGTCTCCTCGTCCTTCGCGCGGCCACCCACAAGCTCGTCGTCAATGACGATGCACGAGTGCGGGGCGCACGCAATCCTGCGTACAGTCTCGAACGCTCGTGTCTCCATGGGTGTCCAGCGAGCCACCTCGTCGGCGTTGGTGGCCCACGTACTGCTTGTCGACGAGATCGCGTCCGGATCAACCATCGCCATGGCCTGGAGGACCTGTTGAAATTGCTCGAGAGTGGGGAGCTCTACGTTCACGCCGTGATCTACCGTGAGCATGACGTGAACCGTGCGGAAAGCTCGCGCCAGGGTTTTGGAGCGCATGGACTCCATCTCCAGCACCATGGCAAGGAAGACCCAGAACTGCTTGTACGAAAGCGCCCACTTGTGCTTTACCCAGACGTTCCGGCGCGTGTAGGAGTAGAGATTCTGGATCGCCCCTCCACCAACGAGCCGCAGTAGCGAGACCGGGTCGCAGGCGTCCATGTCGGGCTCCCTGGCGGCCATGCCGACCAGCTGCTTCTTCATGTACTTTACCTGTTCCTCGACGCGCTTGTCGAAGAAGATGGACCGCGCCTCGTCCTCGCCCACGAGATTGTACTCGTCCGGGCTTGGCACTGGCGTCCAAGCCCCCTGGAGGGTCGCCGGCGCACGCGTCGCAGTCGGGCTGCTAGCCCTACCCGACGAGCCAGCCCGGCCAGCGTTCTTGTTCAACGGGCAGGCGCGGTTGTTCGGCTGCAGGTGCGTGGTCGAGCCGCACTTGCAGGCCTTCGTCTGCGGGGTCGGGCCCGTCTTCTGCCGCTTCGCCGCGCGCCGCACCTCATCTTCATCTCGTTCGGACGCCCCGCTCTGGGACGAGCCCGACGCACGACGCGTCGACTGAACGGGTTGTCTCTCGTCGCCGCGCTCCTCCTCCTCCTCCTCCTCCTCCTCGTAGTCGTCGTCATCGTCCGCTACGCTCGTCGCAGCAGCCTCCTTCGCGTCGTCGCCCCTTGACGGCTGGCCCTGCGAGCTCATGCTCGCGTTCTGGGACGCTGTTGCGGAGCCGCCGCGGCTCGCTCCCACGCGCCCAAGGCCAGCAAGGACGCGCTCTCGGTCGCGCGCCCACGGCAGCTGAGCCTTGCAGCCGCGTCGCACCGAGTCACGCGCGCTTGAACGCGGTTTGCGCCGCGGCCTCTCCTCGTCTCCAGTCCAAGGTACTCTCAAGAATCCAAACAGGGGCTCGGAGGCGAGGCGACGCCCCGTGTCATCATCCATCACCTAACCACCGCATCTGCGCCCCTAAGCGCACGAACGCGTCGCGACGCGCAGCCGCGAGCGGCTCAAGCTTGCTCTGGCGAGAAGGATATCCTCGAATCCTGCCTGCAAGCATAGTATATCATGGATTTTTCCTGAGTCAAAATGAGTTGCGCAGTGTGGGGAAGGAAAGGAAAGACGATCAGGGTCCTTCAGACCCCGGCCCGGGCTCAGGCAACCTTTTTTTTCTTTTTCTTTTTTTCCCTTGGTGTGAGCCTCTCACAACGCGCTTCAGTGAGAACAGTAAGGAATTGTGTGCATGCTTGGATGTTTCATTTGGTGACTCTTGCCAGTGAGTCATCGTCGGTCCTTGGAGCTCGCGCTCATATTGCTGGTGGGCAATGATGCGGAGGAAGAGGCTCTTCGAGTCCGTTTCGTTCGCGCAGCTTCGGCTTCCTTCAGAGCGCGTCCTAGGACAAACTTGAGGAAGTCAAGCCGGGGATCCATCGGCGCGCCTTTCGCGATGTCGCGGCCGCAAAGAATGAAAGCGTCGGAGCGGCCCTTGAAGCAGGCGCCGGCGCGCGTCAAATGGGTAATGAGCATCTCTGAGGCCTTGAGCATGACGGCGACCGCTTCATAGGAGCGTCTCTGCGACGATTGCAGGACGAGCTGCATGATCTTGCGGCCCCGGTTCCTCGGGAAGGCGAGCTCCAATGACCCGGTGATCCTTGCGTTATCCTGTGCGAGCTCCCCATGCATGTCGCCAACCACCTCCTCGAGGCTCTTGGAGGACTTGGGCAACCAGTACCGGATCAGATTGGCGTCATCTGGCGAGTACTTTGCCCTGCTGCTCGTCTTGCTTGCACCTTCATCTCGGTTTACACCGGACTGTTTGTCGGCCTTGCGACCACGGCTCTTCCCAATCGTGGGAGCTTCTCCAGCCAGCGTATTGCCTCTCCCGCCTTGCTCGAGTTCCATGTGCTGCTGGCTGTCATTGCTGACACTGGCGTCGCCGTCGCAGCCACCGCCACCGCCACGGCCACGGCCACGGCCACCATCGTGGTGTGCGATTGCAGCAGATTGGTCGTTGGACGTGCCCAGGGCGTCCTTCGCCTCGTTTTGGTCCCACACAACTTCCGTTGGCGAGAACCACAAGCATGCTTGAGAGCTGCGAGAAGACGACTCCATCGGATACGCAGAGGTAGATGATGTGAACCATGGGGTTGATGGACTCGCTGCGACACCGCGTGCAGGCGGGAAAGTGGCCATGGTGGTGGCAGCATCTGGCGCTGGTGGAGGCCTTCTTCCGTCGGCGTGGTACGCCGGAGCAAAGGTTCCATCAGATGCGCAGGGGGAGATATCTAGAGCTCGGTCAAAACGTTCGTGTGCTGGTGTCCCGATTCCAGCGTGCTGCCCGGTCCCAATCGAATCATTCTGGTGAGAGTGGAGCCCAGTAGGGCTCAGCTGCATGGCGACGCAGAGGATATCAGTTTCCATCTCGACCTGTTGGCGGTCCTGCGCCGTGCTGTCGTCGCGCCGGCCATCGAAGAAGCTCAACGCTGGTGCACGCACCAGCCGCGGCGATTCCGCGGGCATGGAGATGAGGAGCGGGTCCACATCCTCCTCACTCGAGCCTTGGCTCGCGAACGCAAAGGAGCTCGACGCGACGCCAGGCCACGATGCGGGCGGCCTTGCAGTTTCCTCCGTACGGTTGGTCTGCCAACACTGAGGAACTGAGGTGAGCATGAAGCCATCGTGCGGAGAGAATTCCCACACCTGCTCCGCTGCTCCCCGCTCTACAGAGACTTGAAGAGGTTCAGGACGTCGAGAGACCTCACCCTCCTGCCGCCAAGGCCTGGCTTGCGTCGGGCTGCCGTCTCGCTTTGCACTTGTACATGTCTGGTTTGTGTCTTCTCGTGACGCGGCTTGGTATGTCGCGGCTTGGTATGTCGCGGCTTGGTGTGTCGCGGCTTGGTATGTCGCGGCTTGGTATGTCGCGGCTTGGTATGTCGCGGCTTGGTATGTCGCGGCTTGGTATGCGGCGCCGCGGTAGGTGGCGCCGTGACATGTCGTGTCGTGGACTGCCGCGACGTGATCTGCCACGCCGTGAGCTACCGCGCCGTGGTCTGACGCGTCGTAGTCTGCTGCCACGTCATGAACTGCCGCTCCTCCTTCTTCAGATCCAGGAGCAAGCGCCGTACGAGCAAGGCGAAGCCCAGATGATCCCGGCGATGATGCCTTCTCCTCGACACCGTGCGATTGTCTCTTCTCCATCGGCCCGCGCCCGCCGCGAGGCTCGGCCCGCAGCCCGGGACGAGCCGCAGGACAGGCTCGCGGGCGCTGCGCTGCGCCGCGCCGCGCCGCGCCGCAGCACGCCGCACTGCCGTGCTGCGCGCCCAGCCCAAGCTTGCCGAAGTCTGATTTGCCTGCCGCGGACGGCGCGCGGACGCGCCCCCTTCCCCCCTCGCTCCGATGACTCCATTGCGGCCAATGAGCTTGCGCGTGCCTCTGTGGGTCATGGCAACACGTCCTTGTCACGCCCGCGGGCTTGACCCGGCCGGATGTCCGCGGCGGCTTGGTGTGGCCACTGCAAGTAGGGCTTGACAGTGAGTCACGCCTTGGACAGGTAGCCTAATACTAGCCCAAACGCTGGCTCGAGGCTTCGAGCCTCCGAGCCTGCCAGCTGTCGCTTGCCTGGAGACCCAAGCATCGCTCGTCTGAGGCCGCTAAAGTGGCACCCGGGGAACGCATCGCGAATCAGTCATACGGCATCTCCGAACAGCACAATGCGAAAGTGTCCTGTTCCTGGCTGATGCAAAGCCTACTAGAGTGAGCGCTGCTGCGCAGCTGCTAGTCGCAGCTAGTGGGAGGCAGTTATGTGGACACTCAGTCCAAGTCCCGTACGAAGTTGGCGTCAGTTCCAACTGACGGTACGAGCGAGTCAACTGTAAGTAAGGGGGGAAGGGAGGGTTTCGCGCGGGCTGGGCAGGCCCGAGGAATGTCGGAAGTCAGCAGGCCCGAGAAAGGGCCCGAGGAATGTCGGAACTCAGCAGGCCCGAGAAAGGGCGGAGCTCAGCCTCCGGTCCGCCTCGGCCGTCTCTCCTCTTGAGCGTCGAGGGAGGGGCCGGTTGATTGGCGGACAGTGAGTGAGCTAGCTCCAGCTAGGCAGCGCCGTACGCACGGCCCCTCTGCGCTGCTGGCGACGACAACGCCCGGGCCTTCACAAAATGATCTTGCCGTTGACTTACAGTTAGCTAACTTAGCTAGCTAGGTAGAGAGCTAGGGGGCACGGTCGAGGCAGCCTCCTCCGCACGAGCCCTCGCGGACGACCTGCCGTTCTCGCCTGGGTCCTCCACGCCATCTCCTTCTCGGTGCTCATCTGCTGCTTCCCTTCCCTCCTCCTCTTCGCCCGCTGCTCCTCTCTCTCCTGCGTCCTTGCCTTGATTTGTGTCTTTTTCTCCTTCTTCGACTTCATCGTCTTCATCATCGTCATTGTCTTCTTCGTCATCGTCTTCTACGCCGGTGTCCCCGTCGTCGTCCTCGCCCTCGTCGCCAGCTATGTTGTCCTGCTCGGAGGCGTCCGGCTCGTTCATTTCTTTCTCGAGCTGCTCCTTGAGTCGTTTGCGGCGCTCGCGCCGGTGCTGCAGCGCCTTCTTGTGCCACGCTTCATTACCAAATTTGCTGCACGCAGACAGCGACCCAACGACAAAAAACAGCACTTCCATTTGGCAGTACCGCCACTCGAGCGGCGCCTGGTCGACCTGAGTTGGCACGGAGGAGCGGTCGGTCAGTCGCGATCGAGTGCTTTGAGCCCGAGCAAACGCGCAAGCAAGCAGCAGAACCCGGCGAAGCAAGCAGGGTAGATACTCGGATCGGAACGTACGCAGGCAGGCCCCATGGCCATGAAGCCCACGCCTAGGCCGTAGGCGCCTGTGGCGAGAACGGCGATGACCGCGAAGGCGATCTTGAGCGGGCTCATTCGCGTGTGGAAGGGAATCGGGCCCATGAGCATGTACGAGTAGAGAAACATATACACGTACGCGATGGCCAGCGTCAAGGCGACGAAGACTGCGCGCAAGGCACGGCCCCATTAGCTTGCGTCCTGCGTCTTGGCTCGCTGCCCGCGGGGGCTCGCCCTCCGCCCATCCCACGTACCGTGCAGGGGCTGGTTCGTGCAGCGCGTCGCCGCCTTGAGCACGAACGGCCCGGTGGAGAGCGTGACCAGGGCCATGGCCGCGGGCCCCACGCCCAGCACGTACAGGTTATACGCCCAGTACACCTCCCTCTCCCGCGTCGCCTGCGCGCGCCTGGCCTCCTCCGCCTCCAGCCGCGCCTCCTCCGCGGCGGCCGCCGCCTCCGCCTCCGCCTCCCTCCGCTCCGCCTCCTCCAGCGACACGAACACGCCCGCCATCCGCGCGCCGCGCCGCGCGCCGCATCGCCCTCTGCCGCGCGTCCCGTCCCGTCCCGCCGCCGCCTCGGCTGGGCCTGCCTGGCCGCGCCTGGCGACCGCGGCCGCAGCGCCAACTCCAAGTGCCGCCGCCGCGCCGCAAGTGGGCGCCGGCCGCGCCAAAGGGCGCAAAGCGGCGCCGCCACTGCGGCTGCGGGCCGAGGGCGCATCGCTGTCCGGTCAACGGTCAGCAGCTGAGCGCGCGTAGCGCGGCGGGCGCCGGCAGGCCCGCGAGCGCGCGAGAGCGGCGGCGCGCGCGCGGGGCCGGCGCCGACGCCCAGGGCGCAGGCGCGGCCGCAGACCCGCAGGGCGGGAGGCCGCGGCGAGGCGCAGCGCGGCGAGGCGGGGCGGCATGGCCGGCACGGGCAAGGGCGGCGCGGCGGGCGGCGCCAGCGCGTCGGCGCTCGCGCAGGGGTCGCTCTCGGGCGGCGCGAGCCGCGCCACGAACCGCGGCGGCAAGAAGAAGGGCGGCAATGGCGGCCTGGGCGGCGGCGCCAGCACCATGTTCGCCAGCAAGCTGTCCGGGAGCAGCATGCGCGGCACGAGCCTCAGCGGCGCGGCCAAGGGCGGCGGCCCCGGCGACGCCGTGCGCGTCCTGGTGGACGGCAGGGACCTCACGCCGCTCTCGCTGCTGCACGAGGGCGAGAGCCTGGCCGTGCGCACAGGCGCAGCCCACGCCGGCCAGAACGCCGGCGGCGACCCGGCCGCGAGCATGAACGGGTCCGCCATCTTCGCGAGCACCACGGGGCTCCGCTCCGGCCTCACGGCGCCCGGCGGCCCGCCGCTCGGCCTCTATGGGAGCGGCAAGAACGCGGCCGCGCCTGCGGACGGCAGCGCGGCGCCCGCCGCCGGTCAGCACGCCAACAAGCACAAGCAACCGCAGGACGGCGACGACGGGCCGCTGCCGCCCGCGCCGGAGACGAGGCCGCCGCACATCTCCACGCGAAACGAGGACCAGGACCCGGCCCAGACGCAGACGAGCCAGACGCAGTCTGTGCAGACGCAGGCGCTGCCGACCTCGCCCACGGCCAAGAGGCCAACAGAGCCGCGGTCGCCCTCGCTGCGCGACCCGCGGCAGGCACCAGGCGCGCTCGTGGACCGCAGCCAGATCGATCTGCAGGAGACCATCTTCATGCGGCTCGTGGAGACGCCCACGACCACGCTCTTCCACCTGACCGGCTACTGCGTCTCGGCGGAGTCCAACGAGAGCAAGGTCGTCACGGAGCGCAACCAGCGCTATGAGGAGATGTGCGAGGCGCGCGAGGGCTCCGACCTGTACATGCCGAGGCCGACGCAGACGCTCAACCTGGATGTGAAAAACACCGAGACCTCAACCTTGGCGCCGCCGGTGCAAGACTCGGGCTGCCAGATCTCCTCCTGGGACATCTTCGACCACACCGCGCAGCAGGACCGCGGCGCCGGGGGCCTGGCCGGGCTCCCTGAGGATGATCTCATCGGTGGTGCTGGCGACGGGCCCAAGGCCGGGGTGGCCGGCGCCGCTGATCCCACGCCGTCTGCCGCCGGGGCGACGAGTAGCAGCGCCGGGCCTGGCGGCGCGACGGACCCGACCTCCTCGGAGGCCTCCGCGGGTGGGCCGGCGCCGGGCAGCGAGCGCGCCGCGGCCCGGCTCGGCGGGATGGGTGCCAAGCTCATCGCCGCACGGTCGCAGCAACTCAACAGGGTGGTGAGCGCCAACGTGGCGTCGCCCGGGTGCCTGCTGCCCATCGACGACGGCGGGCCCCTGTCGCCGATGTCCGCCAGGTCGCCGGTGGACCCGACCGCGGACGAGGCGGCCTTGCTCGACGCGCAGCTGGTCGACACGCTGCGCACCATCGAGCGCGGCGTCCAGCAAAACGTCTTCCACGACAAGCACCTCCTCTACCGCGCGGTCCCCGTGGCGGACGCCGCGACGCAGGATGACCCGGACGGGGCAGGGAACGAGGCCGGCAGCTCGGACCGCGGCGGCGACGACGCGCGCGCAAGCACGGAGGACGCGGCCGGCTCCGGGGCCGAGACTGCCGGCGCGGGCGACGCGGCCGGCGAGGATGCAACGACGACGGCGTCGCCGCCCTCCGACGGCCAGGACTTGCAGGCGGGCGGCGCGGAGGCGTCGACGCAGGACCAGGGGAGCAGCAGCAAGGGCGCCTCGGCGGACCAGACGGAGCAAGAGCACAAGCACGGCGACGACCCGCAGCAGCAAGCGCAGGACGCCAGCAAGGACGGCGAGGGCAAGACCGCGGGCGCGGAGAATGGCGAGCAGGCCGAGACTTCGGGCGCGCCGAGCGGCGGGGACGGCGAGCAGGCCGGGGTGGAGGACGAGGAGGACGAGGACGAGGAGGACGAGGTCGCGCCCATGGAGAGCCCGAGCCTGCAGCTGCTGTGGAAGTTCCGGTGCCCGGAGACCGCGGGGCGCACGGTGTCCAGCATGTCGTGGAACCGGCTGAACGAGGACCTGCTCGCGGTCGCGTACTGCGAGTTTGACTTTGATGCGCAGCAGGACGGTCTCATTCTGTTCTGGACGCTCAAGAACCCGGAGTACCCAGAGCGCATCATCCGCTGCCATGCGGGCGTGTGCAGCGTGGACTTTTCCACGGAGAACCCAGGTCTGCTGGCGGCTGGCATGTACGACGGTACGGTGGCCATCTACGACTTGCACAAGGAGGGCGAGGCCGCGAGCAAACCGGTGCTGCAGAGCACGCGGCTGCCGTCGCAGCACAAGGATGCCGTGTGGCAGGTCAAGTGGGTGAACAAGAACGAGCGTGGCGAGGTGCTCGTCTCGCTGAGCTCAGACGGCCGCGTCACGGAGTGGTCCTTCAAGAAGGGGCTCACCAGCACAGACCTCATGGTGCTCAAGCGCGTGCACGTGCCGGCGGAGTTGGGCGGCCATGGCGAGGGCATCATCTCGCGCACGGCCGCCGGCCTGAGCCTGGACTTTCCCGCCAACAGCTCGGGCACTTACTACGTGGCGACGGAGGACGGCACGCTGCACCGCTGCTCCTGCAGCTACAACGAGCAGTATCTGGAGACGTACTTTGGGCACTCGGGCCCGGTGTACAAGCTGCGCTGCTCGCCGTTCTGGCCCGAGGCCTTCCTCACGTGCTCTGCTGACTGGTCCGTGCGCCTGTGGGAGCCGGAGCGCGACCAGCCGCTGCTGCACTTCCAGGCAGTCGACCTCGCTGACGTTGTGTACGACGTGGCCTGGTCCACCTCGCAGGCTACGGTCTTTGGCTCCGTCGCTGGCGACGGCCGCCTGGAGATTTGGGATCTCTCGCGCAGCACGCTCGACCCGGTCATCACGCAGTTCATCGACGCCGAGGCTGCGCAGCGCGCCGCGCTGCGCCGCGCCACGTCTTCCGGCTCCGGGCCCGGTCTTGGCATGGACCCGCCCGCTCCGCCGGACCTGGCCACCGCGACCTCGGCAGCGTCGGGCCTCGGCGCGCGCGCGACGGCTTCTTCCTCCGACTCGGCCTTCTTCTCCAGCATCGCCTTTGCGAGCAATGTGCCCATTGTCGTGGCGGGCGCCTCCAACGGCGTCATTGACGTCTACCGCATTCGCGGGCTCGACAATGCGCACGGCACTGCGCAGGAGGCGGCTGATGCGCTCCGGACTCTCGTCTACCAGAATCAAAAGTGAGCCTGATGAGAGAAAGAAGAAGAACAAGTACAAGAAGAAGACGAAATAAAAGAAGAACAAGAAGAAGACCGAGAAGAAGAACAAGAGCCCTGTAAGCATAATGGCTAGCGCGGTCAAGTGAAAGGAGGAGCTCAACTTCGTTCTAGCTAAAACTTCACTGTCAGTCGCAGGCAGGCAGCAAGTCAAAATGGTACAGTTTCTACTTTGGCTATTTACTCTACAACGAATGCATGCTGTTGCCGCGGTGCCGGCATGCTGGTGCCGCGGTGCCGGTGCTGCCCACAAACACTCACATCAAGCCTTGCCTGCGCAGCGTCAGAGCTCTGTCCACAAACACTCAGATCAAGCCTTGCTTGCACAGCATCAGAGCTCGACTACCTTGTCGTGGTTCCTCTTTCACTGCTTCGACGGCTCGCACAACATGTAGCGAACCAGGAGTGCAACGTTGTGTATGCTGAGGCTGTTGCCAAGCAGCGCGTACTGCTGCTTGAGTGAGACGTCGGGCGGGAAGGTAAATGTAGACGGGAAGCCGAGCAGCCTGGCGATCTCGGCCGGCGCAAAGTAGCGCAACTTGAGCGGCGCCAAGAGCGGGCAGCCGCCGCGCTCCTGCACCACCTGCTTCCAATCCGGGCGTCCCGGCTTGGCGGCCTCCATGATGGCGGCGCGCTCCTGAAAATAGGCCTCGTACGCCGCGCAGACGCCCGCGTCGTCGGTCGTCTCGCACACCACGGCGCCCGCGGCGCCGCCGCCGAACTTGGCGTACGATTTGGTGAAGCACGGCGACCAGCGCGAGGCCGGCGTGACAACGTCAAAGTAGTTGGCCACCCTCCATAGCGCGACCGGGTCCACCTCAAAGCGTGCGTCGTGCGCGTCCAGAAAAGGCGCGAGCGGCGCCGGCTCGCGCCCCGCACCGTCTGACGAGGGCGGGTCGCCGTGCACGAGGTCATCTACGGTAAGCGCGTCCACGGCAGCCAACGTGCGCAGGACCTCGCCAGGCTCAAGCCAGAGCATCCCGTCGGGCGCCGCGAGCTCCTTTTGTGTCTGGCGCCGCGCCGGGTCGGCGGCCCACTCCTGCACGATGCGGCCGTTCCACGCCGGCACGGCAAAGCTGGCGTCCTCGCCGCCATGGACTTGGCCTCGGCCTTGGCCGCGTTTCGCGACGACGAAGAGACGCGGACGCGAGTTCGGGACGCCCAGCATACGCGGCGAGAGGACGATGGCCTGCCAGGTGAAGCCGCGCTCCGCGAAAGCGACCTTGAGGCGTGCAAAGGACTCGGATTGCTCGAAGCCCAGCACGTTCTCAAGCAGCAGCATGCGAGGCACGAAGCGGTCATCCGTGCGCATCTGGTCGATGAGGTGGTGCAAGGAGAGCGCGCGTGCGTCGCTATCCCCGGACCGGTCTTTGGCGCTCGAGAACTCCCCTCCTTTGCGCCGTGAATACGGCTGGCACGGCGGCGACATGACGAAGAGGTCTGCGCCGCACAGCTCCTCGTACTCTGCGCCCAGCTCCGGCTTGAGGAACAGGATGTTGCGTCTGCTCACCGGTCCCGACGACGGGAGGTTGTGCTCGTACGTGCGGCATGCGTGCTCGCTCATGTCGAAGGCCCGCACGACGTCCACGTCTGCATCCTTGCCCAGCGCCAGCCGCAAGGCTGCGTGGTGGCCTCCGATGCCACTGTAGAACTCCACCGCCCGCATGCGTGACGCGAGCGCCCGCTGGCCCACTCGCCAGCTTGCTTTCTTCCTCTGCTCCTCTGCCAGCACTGCGCTTGGCCGGGCTGGTCGCCGCTGCCCACCGCTCGTGCTCGTGGCGCCTCGTGGCTTTGGCTTGGCTGGCTGCCCGGGCCCGTGGCGGGCTGGCCGACCAGCGACTCACACACTCTGCCAATGACCATGACAGTGCCAGTGCCGGTGCCAGAGGCGCTCTTGCACTCCGTCTCGGACAAACGATCAGTCAGCAAGGCTTGCACTGCCTTTGCAGGCTCGAGCCCGGCGAAAAGGCGAACGTGCTTGCGTTTTACTTTTGGGTTGCATTTGGGTTGCTCTGAAATTTGCTTCGGAGTTGCTCTTTTCAGCTGCCTCGCGACGCGGCTCTTGCGGCAAATAGCTGGTGCCGCCCAGCTACTCAACGTGCGGACAGAGCGCTCCAGGTCGAGCGTGATCGGGGCCACGCAACGCTTGGCAATGACCTCTCCTCGACGACCATGACGCCGAGGTCTCACTCACATTTTGCAATCATCACGCATCACTGATTCACTCACTGATTCACTCATCTCACTACTCTCTCACAGACAAAGAGTCTTGGTTGGTTGGTTGGTTGGTTGATTGCAATGGTTGGTCGATTGGCTTTGGAATGCTGGTTGGAATGCCGTCCCACGCCACAAGGCACGGCACGGCACGAATGATGAGTCAGGCAAACTCACAGGCTAACGCGCTGTCATCACGGTGGGGCCCGGAGTACGGTATGACTGACTGTGCGAGAGTCATTCCACCCAAACAACAAACACAGGCGGTGCGGTGCGGTGCGGTGCGGTGCGGTGCGGTGCGGTGCGGTGCGGTGCGGTGCGGTGCGGTGCGGTGCGGCCAAGCAAGCCTGAAATCAGCTGCGGCGCGTGGAGCGACGCGTGCCCCCCGAAGGCACCTTCTGAAAGGCCTGATGCACGCCGCCCATGGACTGAAAGGCGAGGTTGACGCCGCCAGTCTTTTGACGGTCCTGGCCTTGCAAGTGACCGGCAGCACTAGCGAGAAGGCCGAGGCCCATGTCCTCTGAAGAAGCCTTTTGCGGGTTGCGCGCGAAGTTGCGAAGGTGCGAGGAGCTGGCGTCGAGCACATCCCTCTCGGCCTTGGCGGCCATGGCTGCGGCGATCTGCGCTGCGTTGCTCGTGGTCGAGGTCGAGGTCGAGTTCGGGCCGCCTGCGGCAGCGGCCGCTGCCGCAGCGAAGCCGGCGGGGGAGCCGGCAGCCTGGGTACTGCCATTGGGGCTGGCGCCAGCGCTCGTGGCAACGCCGGGAAGGCCGGCGCCGTTGCCCACGAAGGCGGTCATCATGGTGGGCAGGCGCGGGGCGCTCATGACGGGGGCCGAAGGCGCGATGGCGGGGCCGAGTTTTCGCTTCTTCTTGTTGCGGCCAACGGGCTGCTCGCGGCGCTGCACGATGGCTTCGCGCACCTGATTGCTCTCCGGGTCGGGCGTGCCGAGCATGGCGGTGCAGTGGTGGATGTATGAGTAGAAGCGCGCGGTGCTCGGGTAGCGCACAACGACGGGGTTACCTTCGGCGAGCGAGGCGACGGCGGTGCGGATGTCGGGCGCCGAGATGCTGAGGTGCTTGCTGGTGGCGATGCGCTGCTTCTTTTGCGAGCAAATGTCGAGGACGATCTCGCGCGCCGCCTCGTTGACGATGTGCTGTAGCGTGTGCACAACCTCGGCCGTGAGGCTCGTCACGTCGACCTGGTGCGCCTCGAGCATCTCCAGGATATCGTCGAAGTGCAAGAGCGCGACGCCCTTGCGGGGCGCGGGCTTGTTGGCCAGCTCCGCCCGGAGCATGGCCAAAAAGTCGTCCTTGGCGTCCTCGTCCAGGTCTAGGTCCACGCCGGCTTCGTGCGCCCGCGCGTCCGCGGTCGCCCTGCCGCTGTTGCCGTTGTTGCTGTCATTGCTGGCGTCCTCGGCGGCCAGGGGCCGCTTGACGGCGCCGGAGGCGCTGCTGGCGCCGGTGGCGCTGGCGGCCCCGGCCGCGCCGCTGCCGCCGTTGCCGCCGCTGCCGCCGGCGCGCGGGTTGATGGCGTCTCCGTGGTTTTGCACGCGCGTCGACGGCGACGTGCGGGAGGTCTTGGTCAGTAGGTTGCCGAGCCGCTTGCGGCTCTGCATGGCGGCCTCGGCCCTGTTTACGGGCGCCACGCGCAACGTGCTGCCGTACTGCAGGAATGGCGCCAGCGTCGCCGACACTGGGCCGCCGGTGCCCAGCTGCCCGCCGGCCGCCAGCCCGGGCGTTTCATGCCCGCTGTTCTGCAGGAACCGCTGCCGCCGGAGCAGCAGCTCCAGCTGCGACTGGTGGTTGGTCTGGTTCTGCTTCGCCTGGCTTTGACTTGGGCCTGGGCTCTGGCTCTGGCTCTGGCTCTGCTGCGCCTTTTTGCTGTTGCCGCTGCCGCTGCCGCCGCCGCCGCCGCGCAGGCCGTTCCTGCCCTCCATGGCGGGCGGCTCCCGCGGCGAGCCTTCGCCCTGCGCCGCTCGACTGCTGCGCCCTGCTCTGCGCCCTGGCCTGGCCTAGCCTGGCCGGGCCGAGCCTAGCCTCGCCGAGCCTCGCCGAGCCTCGCCGAGCCTCGCTCGCCTGCCTCACCGCCGATGCC
>JABLUY010000314.1:0-35220 GCA_013306675.1 Thraustochytrium sp. TN22 | reverse complement strand
CCGCGGCATCCTGACGTGGCGACCACGCTCAACAACATGGGTGGCGTGTACAAGGCCCAGGGCCGCTACGATGAGGCGCTGCGGTGCTACGAGGAAAAGCTGTCGATCAGCAGAGAAGCCCTCGGGCCGCGGCATCCTTCAGTGGCGAGCACGCTCAACAACATGGGCAGCGTGTACAAGGAGCAGGGCCGCTACGATGAGGCGCTGCGGTGCTTCGAGGAAGCGCTGTCGATTCAGCAGGAAGCCCTCGGGCCGCGGCATCCCAATGTGGCGACCACGCTCAACAACATGGGTACCGTGTACAGCGAGCAGGCCTGCTACGAGGAGGCGCTGCGGTGCTACGAGGAAGCGCTGTCGATTCGGCAAGAAGCCCTCGGACCACAGCATCCTTCAGTGGCGACCACGCTCAACAACATCGGTGCGTTGCACTACGCACGAGAGGAATGGCGCGATGCGCTAGAGCACTTCCAACAGGCCATGCGCATCCGAGCGGAGACGCTAGGCCCCGCACACCCCCTAACACAGGGCACCAATGACTGGATTCGCGCCTGTCTCGATAAGCTCTAGACCAAATGCAGAAGGTCCACGTTGCAGAGACCGTCATTCCCTCCTCTTGTGCCAGGAGTGCTGCGAGCCAGGTGAGGTCAAGCCTGCCGGCAAGTGGCTCGTTTCTCCGCCGAAGCTGAACATGTAAGAAGTGATGTAGCACTGGTCCGGGTCAAAATGGAAAGATGGACAGGTCTTAGAAATGCAACGAAGCCCCGCCCCCGCGCCGGCCGAAGGGGCCGGGCGAGGAACGGGATGAATAGGGTTGTTGGACGGTCGAGAGCTGCAAGGCAGGTCGAGCGGGAGTTGCGAGGCTGCCGAAGCCGCTGGGAGGCTTGGCGCCAGTCTGATGGTTGCGAGGCCTGGGCAGTAATGCTGCCTAGGACCTTTGTACGGGGTACAAAGAGATGAGCGCCTTGGTTGGCGTGGAGCTGCGCAGGAGGCAGCTCGTGGCGCTGGTTGGCGCAGAGCTGCGCGGGAGGCAGCTCGTGGCGCTGCGCAATCATGCATGGGATGCATTGACGGCAGCGTGCGAAGTATTTGAGCGTTCGAGCTAGGTCTCGATGAGACTTTTGCCGCTCGCCCGGTATCGCCTCGAGATCGCCCGAGCTGGGCGCGTCACACGAGGCTTCCGACGGCGCGGGCATCCAGGCGTCGCTCTCGTTGGTCTTCCACCCTCTGACCTAGTCGCACGTCATCCCTTGATAACATGGTGAGAGCGCGCTCGCCAATTAGACCGCGCGGCACTTGCGGACACGCAAAACTGCCAGCTCGCGGTGGTGACCTTACTTGGAGATAGGCGCGTCGGAGGGCAGTCGTGGCGCCCATTCCATTTTCCGCAAGCTTGGACTGGATGTGATGTGATCCAGAAAACGAAGGCCTTGGCCGCATCTCCCTTACCGCACTCATTTACGCGGTCGTCCGCGTCTTGTACGGTCTGAAAGGAACGTGCGCTACGCAGGGACCCAGCGATAAGAGCTTTCAAGGTTGGATACTTGGTTCTCGGTCTCTCGTACATAGCACAGGTATACGCTTCCGCGTCGATTCAATTGCACGCGCACGACGCGCTCCGTGGTCTGCGGCAAGCGCTCGCGAAAATGCATGTCCCAAAAGAAGCGCGTTTGCTTGAAGTTCCCACACACACAGATGCCGAGCCCCATGATTTTGCGCAACGCCTGGGGAGCGGAAAGCAAGTCTCCTGTGGAAATACGTACTGGTGCTTCAAGAATCATGCACGGCTGCGCTCCTCGTGTTATTAGTGTGAAAGTACAGCTTGGTGGTCGTAATCTGATTTTGGGTCCCATTACCAGCCCACCAATTTGACCCCCCCCCACCGAACAGGTGCAGGATGTATGATACGGCACCAGTGGTACCAGCGCAACTCGTGCTGGCTCACATGTAACTTGCTACCCGCTGAGATCATCACTGAGTCACCTCAGGCTGGCGACGGTGGTTAGGTTGGCCTCTGCGGCAGAGCGGAGCGCAGCGTCGAGCGTCGCGCGCGCGGCGGCGGCCAAACGGCGAACGGCGCGAGCGCGCGGCGCTGGTCTCGGTGGCCGCTGCTGCAGCAGGTGGCTGTCGTGGCGCTGGAGTTGATGGAGGAGCCGCTGGCGGGCGCGCCGGAGGCGAGCATGCCGCGCGAGGAGACGCCGGCGGCGGCTGGCGCGGAGGAGGAGGTGGCGGCGCTGGCGGCGCAGCTGGCGCAAAAGGCGTCGGTGAGCGCCGCGGCGCCCCCCGCCAACAAGCAGGCCTCGGGCAAGAAGGCGGCGCAGACGAAGCAGGCGAGCAGCAAGGAGCAGAAGCGCGCGTCCAAGAAGGCGGCCAAGAAGGAGGAGCGCGCGCGGCTGGCGGAGGAGAACCAGCGCATCGCGAGCCGGCTAGAGGCGGCGCGCTTCGAGGAGGACAGGAAAACGCCGCGCAACCATCTGGCCAAGTTTGGCGCCTTTGCGAGTTTCCAGCGCGGGGGCGTGGACCTGGAGCTGTGCTTTTTTGCGCGCGAAGCTGGCGCGGGCGTGCCCGCGGAGGTGCTGAGCGCGTGCCTGGCCATCACAGAGACCAACATGGCGGCCTTTTACGAGCAGGCCGGCTGGGGTTGGAATGCGCTCAAGAAGCAGCGCGAACTGGAGAGCGAGGAGGCGCGGCTGATCGTGGCGCTGGAGCGTGGCGCTGACTGTGAGGGCGGCGCCGCGGTCGTGCGCGGCTTCCTGCACTACCGATTTGAGCGCGAGGAGGACGAGCTCATGCTGTACGTGTACGAGGTGCAGGTGGACCAGGTTGCGTGCGCGCGCAATGGACTGGGCCGTCACTTGATGCTCATCGCCGAGCTCATGGCCAAGTCCTCCAAGATGGACTGGGTCTGCTTGACGCTGCTCAATTGCAATGAGGCGGCAGCCAAGTTTTACGAACGCCTCGGCTATACGGTGGACGCCACTTCGCCGCAAATGTCGCAGATGGAGGGTGAGGGCGAGGCGGCCTACACCATCCTGTCCAAGCGCTGCGCCTGATCTATTTGACACAGTGCAAAGAAAGAGAGAGAGAGAGAGCAAGAAAAAGGCAAAAAGTCTACTTACTTACACACATACACCCCATCCAGTGTCAATCGCGCGAGACGGCGCGCAGGAAGCGCTGCGCACGCGGCGACTGCGCAGCGTGCCAGACGGTCACGAGGGATTTCTCGGCGAAACGCCAAAAGAGGCCGCCGAACGGATTGCCGGCGACCTCGAGCAGCTTGGTCTCCTCCATGACGGTCTTGAGCCAGGCGGCTGCAAAGCCATTGACGACAAGGTCGTCGAAGCGCATACTGCCGTCCGTGGCGCCGAGCGAGACCACCTGCGCGAGCGGAATTCCGTCGCCAGCGTGCGTCGCATCGGCTGGGAAACGGTGCCGGGGCGGGGACCCGCGGATGCTGGCAATGATGTTGGCGGCGGCTACCTCGGCCTGCAACTCCGCGTAGAGTACGACGCCGGCGTAGGCTTGCGTGGGCTTGTGCGCGGCGACGTCGCCGACAGCGTAAATGTTGGGCAACGTGAAGGTGCCTTGCGGTGCGGACACGCGCAAATGGTCGTCCACGCAGAGGCGGCCGTCCTCGGAGAGCGCATCCGCGAAGACAGAGCGCATGGGCGACGTGTTGGGGCGCGTACCCATGCACTCGAAGCACAGGTCGTAGTGCAGCACGCGCGGCGCCTCCTCGCCCGAGACCTGCACGGTGACGATGCGCGCCTCGGCGTCCATCTCGACGACGCTGGTCTTGAGCAAAACGTCAACGCCGCGCCCGCGAAGCCACTCCAAAATGTAGCGGCGCGAGGCGGACGGGAGCGTGTGGCAGACGTCCTCGTTGCGGTCCACGAGCGTTATGCACTTGTCTGTGCCCGCGTACTGCTCGGCAATCTCCGCGGCCCACTCGACGCCGACGTAGCCGCCGCCAATGAGAACAATGTGCTCTGCGTCGGCAATGTCGTTCTCCGCCTTGACGACGTCGCGCCAGCGCTCGCCGGAGCGCACGGGCCCGTCGAAGCGGCCGCGGCCGCGCCACGAGCCGGGCAGTTTGCGCGCCTTGATGACGCCGGCCGCGCGCTGCGGTCCCGAGTAGCTACTACCGGCCGCGTAGATGAGGTAGTCGAAGGGCACACGGAACTCGCCGCCCGCCTCTACAATGACGCTGTCCATGTCGACGCGGTTCACGTGGCCTTGCACGAAGCCGCGCCGCGGGTAGGTGCGCGTGAGCGCCTCCCAGCCGCCTTTGGTCAGCACGCGCAGCACGCCCGGCGTGTACTCGAAAAAGTCCTTGGCGTCGATCAGCGTCACCACGCAATTCGCGAGCCGTGCCGCATCCAGCTGCCGCTTGGCGCGGACGCCCGCGAAGCCGCCCCCGATGATGACTACGCGCACCGGCTCGGCACGCGCGCGCGCTGTCACCAGCCGCGCCTCGCGCGAGGCCTGCACCAGCGACTCCGTGCTCCCGTCCTGCCCGTTCGCGCTCGACACGGAAAGGCGCCTGGGCCACGCCTGGTGCCCGCCCGCGCGCGACGATGACGGGCCCTCGGACCCGGACCACGAGCCGGACGGCACCAAGCCCCCATACCCGGAGTACCCTAGCACGCTCAGGCCAGCGCGCGACGCGGGCGACATGGACTCCACCGAGTCGTACGCGCCCAGCAGCGAGTCTTCCTCCTCCTCCTCCTCGTCGTCGTCCTCGCGCGACGCCTCTCCGCCGTCCGTCGCTTCATCGCCGTCCTCCTCGGCCGCCAGAATCGCTCTGAGCTGCACGGGTTTGCCCCCTCGCTGCGCCGGCATCACCAGCTTGAGCACCCTCCCGGACACCGACCCGGCCAGGTGGACGCCATAGCTCGTCGCCGCCAGCACGCCCCTCTTCACGCGGGCCTCCAGCCTGCGCCGCGGGCTCAGCTCCAGCGGCATGCTGCGCCCCCTGCGCCTCGTCCCTCCGCGCGACGCCCTGCGCGACGCCCTGCGCCTCCGCCTCGTCCCAGCCAGCTCGTCCAGCCGCCTGCCGCTGCCGCGAGGCCGCGAGGAGAGCGCGGGCGTCGGGAGGGGAGAAGGAGCGCCGCCGCGCCGCGCCGCGCCGCGCCGCGCCGCGCCGCGCCGCGCCGCGCGTCGCTGCGCCGCCGCCGCGCGCGTTGGAGTTCTGCCGCCGGCGCGCTCGCCCTCCATGCGCTCGCCTTGGAGAAGGATCGAAGGCGCGCGCGCGCGCTGCAGACCGGATCGCGGGCGCGGCGGGCGCGGGCGCGGCGCGGCGCGGCGCGGGACAGGGCGCGGGCGCGGGCGCGGGACAGGGCGATGGCGGCGGTGATGGCGGCGCCGGCGCGCGCCGGCGGGCCGCACGCGGCGGAGCTGGTGCGGCAGGTGCTGCGGACGCTGCGGCACGAGACGCTGACGGCGACGCTGCGCGAGGTGCTGGCCAAGGCGGAGGCGGGCGACGACCAGGGCGTGCGCCAGGAGGTGGAGGAGGCGCGCGCGGCCATGCGCCTCGCGTCCCTGGACGCTGTGCGCACCATGGTGCAGGCGCGCGAACGCGCATTCCAGGACGAGGACGAGGACGACGAGAACGTGGGCGAGGAGGAAGGAGAGGAGGAGGAGGAGCAAGACGCCCAGAACGGCGCAAATGGCCGGCTAGAGGGCGCTGTCGAGGTCGCTGAGGCTGACTCGGCGCTCGAGGTGGATGGTATTGACCGTGAGCGCGGAGGCCGCAACAGCGGTGACGAGGGCGCGCACGACGGCGGCAGGGTTGCACAGGGAGCACCCAAATTGCATCTCGCTGCGACCGGGGGACACGGTCGAAGCGAGAACGATTTGCTGCTGCCGGGTCTGGTGTTCGACGGCAGCATCAAGATCCCGGTCTCGCGACGCGATCGCGAGACGGATCCGGACGCGGAGCAATTTGGCGATCGCACGCGGTACAGGCTAGAGGTGCTCCGCAGCTTCACTGACGAGCTCGGCCGGACGAAGCTGCTCGTACGGCACGCTGCGCATGGGGACGAGCAAGTTTGCGTGCTCTCGCGGGGCCCGGACTCGAGCAGCAGTAGCAGCATCTCGTTTAAGGACTTCGAGACCATCTGCCACGGCGAGATCGACCCAGCGAGCGCCGAGCTGCGCGGTACGGTACACCAGCTGCAGCACAGCATGGAGGACTTCACGATTGAGGGCGAGAAGGACGTGCACACATTCGTGCTCAAGTTGGAGCCCTTGTCGGCAGAGCAGCAAGCGCTGCGCGCTACGCTGCGCGCAAAGTGCGAGACGTACGCGCTGGCATTTGCCGTGCGCGAGCTAATGGCTCGGCCGCGGTCGTCCATGGCACGTAGCCTTTACAGCGCGTCCTGGAACGATCTCAACATGGAGGCGCCCATGGAGGCGTGCGCGGCGATCCACGACCTCACGTCCAGCCTTAACGCTATGATGCTCCGACAGGCGGACGTGCTGGACGAGCTGGAGTTTGAGTCTACCGAGAGCAAGGCGGCGCGCCTGGAGGAGCTGCGCGATGAGGGGTTCTCGCGCCCGGCCAACCACAGGACCTGTGATGCGCTCGTGCAGCTGCTTCTGCTCTTCAACGATGTGCTTCGTAGCTACTCGCCCATCGTGGGCAGTCCCGTGAGCGACCGAATGAGGTCACGCGCATACCGCATTCAGCAGCTCTCGTTGCGCATCTACGACCGCTTTGATCGTGCCCTGCGCTCCGCCGAGATGCGCGTGCCGGTGTCGCTCTTGGAGGGACGCTTTGTGCGGCCTGCAGAACTTCCCGCTGCGGCCAGCGGCGCTTGTTGCATCTGCCTCGAGGAGCTCGCCGGAAGCGCGACGGTCGCCTTGCTCCCGTGCAGGCATGCCCTCCACGTGGCGTGCGCGCGCCGTTGGTATCGGCTCTGCAACACGTGTCCGCAGTGCCGCGCGGTCTTTGCCGTGAGCGAGCAAGGCTAACTGGCTTGCTAGCACGCCCGCCCCGCGCCTCTGAGAGAGAGAGAGAGAGAGAGAAGACGGGCTGTGGCCAAACACGAGATGCCTCCTCAAGAGGCACACGATGAATTGTACCCTCCTATTATCTCGTGCACCTTTGCTTTGCTATGCTATGCTTTGCGTTGTTCCTTCGCTCTGGAGCTAGAACTACTGGTGACTACCACCTGTCCTTCTCAGTCAGAAATGCTATCCTGCTATCGTCTCGGGGCATGCCGCGTCAACGCACGAGGCATGAGTTGTTGCGCTAAATGCTCGCAAGGGCCTGAGCAATGTCGTCGATGAGGTCCTGCACCGACTCAATGCCAATGGAGAGGCGCACCATCGCATCATCGATGCCGAGCTTCTCACGGGTCTCCTTGGGCACGCTGCCGTGCGTCATGATGGAGGGGCTCTCGGCAAGCGACTCTACGGCGCCAAGCGACTCGGCGCACACAAAGAGCTTGAGGGCCGAGAGGAAGCGGCGGCAGGCGGCGCGCTTGTCGCCATCGGCGCCGGGCTTGACCCAGAAGGTGACGACCATGCCGCCGCCGCGCTGCTGGCGCGCTGCGATGGCCGTCTGCGGGTGCGACTCGAGCATGGGCCAGGACACGCGCGCCACGCGGTCGTCAGCCTCCAGAAAGGCTGCAACCTTGGCGGCGTTCTCGTTGGAGCGCTCCATGCGCACATGCAGCGTCTTGAGCCCGCGCTGGCACATGTAGCAGTCAAAAGGGCTGGGCACAGCGCCGAGCGTGTTTTGGAAGAAGCGGAGCTGGGTGACCAGTGCGTCGTCACTCGAGCACACGGCGCCCATGACTACGTCGCTGTGGCCGGCGATGCTCTTGGTGCAGGAGTGCGCGACAAGGTCTGCGCCCAGCGCGAGCGGCTGCTGCAGGTACGGCCCCAAGAAGGTGTTATCCACCGCGAGCACGGCGCCAGCCGCCTTGGTGAGCTCTGCCACCTTGGCGATGTCCGTCACCTCGAGGTTCGGGTTCGTGGGCGTCTCGAGCCAGACCAGGCGCGCGCCCTGGACCGCCTCGGCCACCTTGGCCATGTCCTTAAAGTCCACGAACTGCAGCTTCATGCCATAGATGGGCTCCGCGCACGTCCGCAGGTAGCGCTGCGTGCCGCCGTAGACATCATCGATGCACACGATGCGATCGCCCGTGCGGCAGGTGCTGTGCAAGATGGCCACGAGCGCCGAGCACCCGGACGCGAAGCACACGCAGTGCTTGGCACCCTCGGCGGCGGCCAGCGAGGTCTCCAGCGCGCGCCGCGTCGGGTTCCCGGTGCGCGAGTACTCGAAGCCCGTCGTCTCTCCGGGCGCCCTCTGCGCAAAGGTCGTCGCCAACGAGATGGGCGTCGTCACCGCGCCGGACACCGGGTCGGGCTCCTGCGGTCGAGCGTCAGCAAAGCGTCGGCACCCTGTTCGTCCTTGCCCGCCTGCCTGCCTGCCTGCCTGCCTGTGACCATGGCTGCTGCGTGCGCGAAACCTACGTTGCCAGCGTGCACGAACCTCGTGCCGAGGTCGCCGTACTCCGCCATTGTCGCCGTTGCCAGCCGCTTCGCCGCTCGCTCGCTCGCTTGCTCGCTCGCAGGTCCGCTCGCCCGCGTGCCTGGCCTGCCTTCACCTGCGAGTCTGCGTGCCCGCGTGCCTGGCGTGCCTGCTGCGTCGTCGGGGTCCGCTTGGGCTTTGCCCGAGTCGCCGACCAGCCTCAGGTCCGGGTCGTCGAGGATCTATCTGATCATTCGGATGAAAGCGGATGAAAGAGCGGAGGAGACCCGAGTTCCCGCTGCTGGCAGTGGCTGTCCCTCCCGAGTGCGAGGTCGTCACAAATGCTGCGCATCGCCTGGGCGCGGAACTCTCGCGCGACCGGGCGAGCGAGGGGATCAACGAGCGAGCGAAAGAAATCAAGACTAGGCACGGGCGGCCCCACTGCGGCAGGCTGCGGTTGCCTTGGCCTGCGCAGCGCGGAGGATTACCAGACCTGTCCACTTGCTGTTGAGAGGGACGTAGTAGGGAGCCCAAGGGCGGTCAGATGAGGTGCGGTGCGGCGAGTTCCGAGGATGAGAGCTTGCTTCCTGCGTTTTCTTTTGTTGCGTTTTCTCTCTCTTTTCCTTCGAGTCTGTTTGGTTGCTGTGGCTCAGCTCAGGCTGGCTCAGGCTGGCCAGGCCCGCACAGGCTGGCGGCACTGCGGCAGCAGGATTGCATTTCTACCAAAAGAAGGACATGGCCCGCTTTTTGAAGAAGGTACCACCACGACCGGAACTGGTACGTACTAGTAGTTACTGCGATGTCAAGATCATGGGCAAGACGTGACTTGCGTCGTTGGAGGCGTAGGTCCAAGAGAGGCCCGCTCTCTTGTGCGTGCGGGCCTGGCCTGTATCTTGCACGGGCATCTTAGACATGCAAGCTACTGGCTGAGCGTGCTTGAGCGAAAAGCAGCCGTCCCAGCTTTCCTGCATCATTTGGTACTTGATGCATTTCAAAAACACCTCTTCGCGCAGCTCTTGACGCTTCGCCACCTTTGCTCTCATCGCAATGAGCTCCGACAACTATCTTGCCTCTTTTTGATCTCCGCGCGCGAGACAACGAGCCGGCGTCGCGAGTCCTGCTGGGCTTTGCGAGCGGCTGGCAGTTGCATGTGCCATGGTAGTTGATTGAAAAATGAGCAAGAGCATGCCCGAGACAAGGGCATCAGAATTCGCAGTGCCCGCCGTATCAATAGTGGGCGGGCGTCCTGAACAAGGCTGAGTTGTCGTCGCCGGGCGTCCTGAACAAGGCTGAGTTGTCGTCGCCGGGCGTCCTGAACAAGGCTGAGTTGTCGTCGCCGGGCGTCCTGAACAAGGCTGAGTTGTCGTCGCCGGGCGTCCTGAACAAGACTGAGTTGTCGTCGCCGGGCGTCCTGAACAAGGCTGAGTTGTCGTCGCCGGGCGTCCTGAACAAGGCTGAGTTGTCGTCGCCGGGCGTCCTGAACAAGGCTGAGTTGTCGTCGCCCCAGGTGACGGTCTCGGCGATGGAAATTGCCTGTCCAGCTGTGACGGACTGCGCCGCAGAACTCGGCGAGAATCCCTCCTTCAGATGAGGACATTCCCAACAGTCAATTCATCCTGAACAGCTCGACGTGATGCTCAGCTTGCCGGCCTTTTACGCCCCCTCTTCTGAGGACTGATGGCCGTGGTGGTAAGAACTATGCCTGCCAGAAAGAAAGGTGGTATGACATGCAGAGCAGCTGGATGGATACTCTGCAGATCTCTCGCTCAGTTGTCTCACTCGGTTTCTCTTCACGCGATCTGGGAAGGGGACCCGGTGCCCGAGGTGGATCCAAACCTATCCCACTCGAGAATGGTGGAGCAAATTTTCGAGGCGGGCGTGCGCCAGATGAAGGAGCTGGAGCAGGCCAGAAAGAAAGGTGGTATGACATGATGTGAATAGTTTCAATAAGAAGGAGGCAGAGCAGCTGGATGGCTGCTCTGCAGATCTCTCGCTCAGTTGTCTCACTCGGTTCTCTTTACGCGATCTGGGAAGGGGATCCGGTGCCCGAGGTGGATCCAAACCTATCCCACTCGAGAATGGTACAGCAAATTTTCGAGGCGGGCGTGCGCAAGATGAAGGAGCTGGAACAGGCCAGCTTGAGTGGCCGGCCACAGGGTGCCGCGGGAGAGTCCGAGGAGGAGCCGGCCTTGAAGAAGGACGAGCCACTCTTGAAAGAGGAGCAGGAAGAGGAGGAGGAGGAGGATTTGGTGAGGTCGATGTTGTTCCCTGCGGCATCAAAGCCGTGGGCCATGGCAGCCGCGCTGATAGAGAGTGTGTCGAGGTCGCCGAGCGTAGAGCCGAGCGAGGACGAGGTGGAGCGGCGGCGGTGGTGCGCCGGCTGGTCGGCGGGCTCCTCCTGCGAAAGAGCCTTCCAGCGATCGAGGTTGGCGCGCAACGCGCAGAGCCAGGGCCGGGCAGCACGCTCGGTCTCGGGGCTGATCTGGGCGAGGCGCATCCAACTGGGCTCGATGAAGCGGCCGATGAAGCCAACTTCTCCGCCGGCGAACTGGCGCACCGAAGGCGGCGCGGCGGGCGGCGCCTCGGCGGAGTTCTCGAGCAGACGGCGCTCCTCGTCGAGGCGCAGCGACCACTCGTAGTTGGCGTCGAAGGGGCGACTCGGGTTGGAGAGGTCTGCGCAGTGCATAATAAGCGCCGCGAGCCGCAGCTTGCTGCGCAGGGGCGTCTCGCCCTCTGCGCTGACGGCCAGCTCGTTGAGCAGCGTGTCGTGCACTGCAAGGTCCGTGCAAAGAATGGTGACCAGCATGTAGGCGGAGATCTCCTGCAGGCGGTCATCCTCCGCCGCGCCGTCCGCAGCCTGGGTGATGGCGGCCAGCAGTCGCGGGTGGTGCCGGAAGAGCTTGTGCGCCACCTTGACGTGGTACTTTTCCATGGTGGACAGCAGGCCGTGCTGCGAGACGAGCTCGCGCGGGTCGCTCAGGGGCTCGAAGACCGCCTTGGCCGCGGCGATGGCCTCCTCCTCGTCGTCGTCGTCGTCGTCGTCCTCCTCCTCCTCCTCGTCGTCGTTGTCAGCGCCCTGTCGCTGGCGGTCCACGTCGGTCTCACCGCCGCAGCCTGCCGCACAGCTCCCGTAGCACTGCGTCAGGTAGCGGTTGGAGACGCCGAGGTGGCCGGCGTCGTGGCAGAGTGCAATGAGGCAGAGCAGAAGACGCTCCTGCGGCGCGAAGGTGTCCAGATGGTTGACCAGGCTGCAGACGGCCTGCGTGACGCTGCAGGCGTGGTGAAAGTTGTGAAAGGGGTTCTGGCTCTTGTAGAAGCGGCTCGTGCAGCGCACGAAGCACTCCACATCCTCGAGCGCCAGGTTCTCCTGCAGGCCGTGGCGCTCGACGACGGCCTCATAGAGCGCGCGACTGAAGGTCGTGACGAGCGCCTCGGCCGGTATTGCCAGCACGTCGAAGCTGGGGTCGTCCAGGTGCAGGCCGTCGAGCAACATGGCCGAGGCCTCGGAGGCTGTGCTGACGCCGGACTCCAGGGTGTCCGCAGACGCGGCGGAGTCCGCGCTCTTGTAGGCCTGGCTGAGTGGCTTCTTCATGGCCGCCTGGAGAGCGCGCGCGCGCAGCAGCGCGCGCGCGCCCGGCAGAGAGAGAGAGCGAAGAGACCGCGCGCCACCTGCGCGCTCGGCCCAAGGCTAACCCTCTGTCTCTGTCTGTCTGCCTGCCTGCCTGCCTTGGCCTGCCTGCCTGCCTGCCTGTCTGCCTCCGCACGCAAGAAGGGCGCCCGCTCCTCGGCAGGCGGGCAGACGAAGTCAAGCTAGCGGGCGCGTGAGCGGGCGGGAGTTCGGCCGACCGCGCGCGGCTTTGTTTGCTGCTTGCTTTCCTTTGCTCGAGATTGACACCGCGCTCGATGCTAGCTCGCTGGCAGCGGCTCTGGTATGCGGACGGACAGGTTGTGCTTGCCCACCGCAGGGCTGCGATTGCTGGATGGCAGCGAGCACTTCGTAGGCTGCAGCTGGCGCGCCGATAGCTACTAGCCTTTCTTCTAGCACGTCTGCTAGCGCGCTTTCGAACCTGAACAGCTGCGGTAGGTCTCAGCTCGATGAAACGTGTCCTGCAAAGCTCCCAAACGCGGCAGGCGCGCGCCCCGGGCTCCTTGACGGCCTTTCGATTGTCCGCCTGCAGCCGCTGAGCTCGACTGTGCTCCAACTACGTTGGCCTGGGCTGCCTGCGCCCTCCACGCTTCTCGCCACCTTCACGCAACCGCTCTGCCAGCTTGACCCTGAGAGGCAGCCCGAGCGCCCCGCCCACGGCTTTTCCCTTGCTCTCAGTAGCGCTCGCTCGCTCTAGCTAGCTAGCTAGCAGTAGCAAGCTCCAGGCGTTACCTTCAACCCTTTGCTTCCGAGCACGCCCTCGCCGCGCGCGCCGCGCTTTGGCCCTCCCGCGAGGCCTCGCCTGCCTGGCCTGCCTGGCCTGCCTGGCCTGCCTGGCCTGCCTGGCCTGCTGCTCAGCTCCAGCGGCCTGCGCGCGCGCGAGGTAGAGGTCCACCACCGGCAGCTCCAGCTCCAGCTCTAGCTTTCCGTAGCTCGCCCGGGTGTGCACGCTGGCCGCGACTGGCGCTGCACTGCGCTGCACTGCGACCAGCCTCCCGCGGCCGCGCTCTCGCCGTTCGCCGCGGCGCCGCGGCGAGCGCCGCAGGCCGGGCCTGCGGCGCGCTCGCGCTGCGCTGCTGCGCTGCGCCGCGCTGCGCTGCCTGCGCCCCCGCGTCGCGCCCTCGCGCCCTCGCGCCGCGCGCGCCGCGCTGCTGCGCTGCTGCGCTGCGCTGCGCTGGCCCCCCTTAGCGCCCCTCTCGATGCCGCGACTGCGCCCCCTTGGCCGGCCTCCGGGCGGGGCGGCGCGGGTCCGCGAGCGCGCGCCGCGGCCGGGCGGCTGGCCGGCGGCTGCTGGCTGGCTGGCGGCGGCGCGGGCGCTCGAGCGGCTGGCGGCGAGCGCGGCGGCGGCGCGGGCGAGCTTGCCTGTTTGCGGGGCCGCCTCGGCGACGGAATCGAAGGCGGCCTATCGCCGCTTGGGCCGCTTTCCCCGCGGCGCGCGCTGCGGGAGAGCCGGCTCGCCTCGACAACGGCGCGCGCGGCGCTGGGACGACTCGGAGGGGCGAGCCCGGCCCGGCGCGGCGGCGCGGCGGGCGAGCGCGCGGCGCGGCGGGGCTCGGGCGCGGAGCGGGCCGGCGCGGCGCGAGGCCCGCCGCCTCCCCCGGCGGCCGGCGCGCCGCGTGCGCCGGCGGGCGAGGAGCGGGCGAGCTTCGCGCGGGGTCGCGCCGGGCGGGACTAACCGCGAGACGAGCGCGACGCGGACCGCTGCTGGCTGTGCGGGGCGTGTGGGACAAGAGCAGCTGCGCTGCGGCGGCTGAGCTGCAGTCGACGGGAGGGAGGGAGCGAGCAGGGAAAACTTGAAGGGAGCGCGGCCAGAGGGAGGAGGATGGAGGACGGGAAGGAAGGACGTCAGGCGGAGGCGGGTGATGGCCGAGGCGACGCAGGCGCGCGAGCGGATGACCGAGGCGTACGGACGTGGCAGTGCGAGCGCAACCCGGCGAGGATTTGGTTTTGGAGGATGAGGACGGCCTCTTTGGCTAAGCTTAACTAGGAAGCAAGGCCTTGAGGACCGTGACGAAAAGGCCTCGTGATGGGGAAGAGAGACGGCGGGCGCCCTGGAGCCGTCACGGTGCCGCCAGCGGCGCGGCGGAATGCGGCGACCTGGGCTGCCGGCGCAGTGCCGCACTCACGGGGCTGAGACCTCGAGTTCGTGTGGACCTTTGTCGCACAACGAGACGAAAGTCGACGAAAAAGGTGAAGGTGGGGGGGTCGGGGGTCGGGGGTGGGGAGTTGGGCCAAGCAAGCTGTGCAAGCAACCGCTGCAGGCTTGGGTGCGGACGCTCCCCCGGCCTGGGGGACTCCGGGTTCCAGGCTACGTGGCCGCCTGTGAAGCTGCTTCAGCTTGCCGCAGCCTGGGTCAAACGGTGTCCGGGCTGGAAGGGACATCTCTGCAACGCACTGCAAGCTGCGAGCAACCGAGAGTGGCCGCGACTGGAACTGCCTGGAATGCAGTTCAAAGCAAAGAGGGTGGTGCCCAGGTGATTGCAGCAAGTCCCCTCCGATGCTGTAGATTTGGTAGCGGCGTGGGCGTCCAGGCTTGACATTTTTACCAACGCTGCCCGGAACGCCTCTTCTACCGTCACGGAAGAGAAGCCATCCGCCTCGGCGCGCGCTTCAATTCCTCCACGTTCCGAACGCCGCCGCCGCTCTGGCGCGGATGCAAACAGCCCATCCGTCTCACATACCTGCCTCCTTTCCTGCCTCATATCATGGCCAACGCAATAGTGCTGGCTGTCCTGTGGCGGCGGAGAGCTGGTCTGGGCGATTGTCCGACTCCAAGGCCGGCCAGCAAGTTTGAGCCCACTTGTCGTCGGCAGCTGACGCAACAGCACAAGACAGCCCGTGACAGATTGTGCGCTCCGTGATGAAGCCGCGTGAAGGTCTTTGGCGTCGCTTCGTCACGGATTCGGTTCGCGCGCACGGCCGGAAGACGGTTGATCGTGCAAGAAGCTCGAGCCCGCGAACCCGGACCGGGTCGCGACGACGGAACTGCCTCCTTGACTTGCCCACAGCATACTCCCGAACGACAGCAATTTCATCGCGCCAGGAGCGGTGTCTCGGACGCTTCGTACTCTTCGGAGCGTCACGGCGGCGCAGGTTCTTGGGACTATCCCTTCGAGTACCGCAAGCACTCCAGGCTTTTGGTTGCTCCTCTTGGCGGGCAGCTGTCCTTGCTGCGTAGCTTGTCCAGGCTCCCCCCATGACGAAGCGGAACACCGTGCTTTTAGGAGCCGCGAGGCCCCGCAAAAATGCCGCAAGCAGGCAACTACCGCCGAGCAAGAACGCCTTGCGCTCCTCGGAGCTGAGCTGGGAGCACGGCCACCAGAGAGCCTCGAACGCGCAACTCCGCGCAACTCCCAAGAAAAGCACGTTCTGGCTCGCACAACTGGCTCGTTTCTGTGAAAGCACTCAGCACTCATCCACACTGCAGCACTCATCCACACTACAGCACTCTTCCACACTACAGCACTCAACTACACTGGCTCGTGCATTCTGCAGCACACGCCTCGCAGCAGGCTGGCTTCAGTCACTACAGCACCCGCCACCGCAGGTGGCAGGTAGCAAAGCAATTCTCCATCAGCTCGCAACGCGAGAAGCGAGCGAGATCGAGATCCAACTCAACAGAACGCAATGGAGAGAAAAGAGAGAACGAGACTCGGGTACTTGCTATAATACCCTCTATTACCATGTGGATGAAGAGAACGCTGCGCATGACTCGGAAGCGGCGAACAAATTGGAACACTCATCACAGAAGGTAGCGGACCGCAAGGCCGAGCAGAGACGCCACCGGCATGGCAAAGGCCAGGTAGCCGAACGGACGGACCGGCAGGCTCCCCTTGTAGTCGACCTCCATAAAGTAGAAGTGCAGCGTGCCAAACGTGAGCGCCGCAACCGCGCTCGGAAAGGTGACCGGGTACGAGAGCAGGGTCCAAGACTCGCAGATCATGAGGCTGGTAGAGCCGCAGATCAGCGACAGCTTGCGCTTGAGCGCGACCTGATCCTTGGAATCCTCCGACTGCAGGTCCTTGTGCATCGTGAGGAAGCTCTCAACCTTGGGGATGTTGGCCGTGCCGTAGTACTTGTAGACGCTGTACGCCGCGTGGCCGATGAGCATGAACGTGGAGATGTGCGCCAGCTCCCCTGGGTTCGAGACCAGGTCCAGGGACCACGGCGAGAGCGCCAGCCCCAGCGTCGTGAGCCCGGCCAGCGAGACCACCTTGTTCATCTGCACCAGCGTGTGGTCCGCGCCCTTGCGCACGGCCACCACGTCCAGCACATCATCCAGCTTCAGCTTCTTCTCCGTCTTGTTGTACGCCGTGTACAGGCCCAGGTACGCCACCACCGTGCCCACGCTCCACGCCCACGCAGGCGCCGTCCCCGAGGAAAAGTCCATCCTTCCTTGTCACACTGGCCCAAGTCGCTGCCGAGCGCTGCCGAGCGAGCGACCGTGCTCTTCGCAGCCCCTAGCTCTGTGCTCGCGCGCCGCGCTCGCGTCAGTCTCCTCCCCGCCGCCGCGCCCGCCGCCGCGCCGCGCCGCGCCGCGCCGCGCCGCGCCGCGCCCGCCGTCCGCCGCTGCCGCTGCGGCCGCGCGCAAGAACCGCCCCGAGGTCCTCCAAAGCAGCGCAGCGCGCCCGCCGCCTCCCGCGGCCTCTCCCTCCCTCCCACGCCGCGCGGGCGCGGGCGCGGGCGCGGGCGCTGGCGCGGGCGCGCGGGGCCGCTCCAGGCCTGGCCTCCCTCGCCTCGCGCGGCCGCGCGCGCGCGCGCCGCGCGCGCCGCCGCGCGCGCGCCTCACGTACCTCGAGCCGAGTTCGCGCTTTGGCTTGCTCGCTTGGCTGCTTGGCCTGCGTTGCTTCTGCTTGGCTTTGGCTCGCGGTCCTAGCCGCCACCTAGCAGCTCCGCTAGGAGCGCCGCCGGTGAGCGCCGGTGACGCCGCCTAGCCGTTCGCGCGGAACCCGCCGCCGCGCCTCGGGACGCGCCGCCGCGCCCGGCCGGCCGGCCGGCGGGCGGGCCGGGCCGGGCCAGCCAGGCCGGGCCTGGCCGGGCCGGGCCGGGGCGGGGCGGGGCAGGCCGCCAGCGCCTCGCGGCCCGCCTCGCCGCCCTCGCGCGCCCGCCCCGCCTCGCCAGCCGCCGCGAGATCCGAGGGTGCGCGCGAGGAGGGCCCGTGCGCGCCACCCGCGAGAACGCGGGAACGCGGGACGGGTTCCGGGAACGATCCGCGGCGGGACGCCCGGAGCACGCAGCCAACCTCGAGCCATGACCACGGCGCGCAGGCCGCGCGAGGCGAGCGGGACGCCGGCGGCGCGCGCGGCGCGGGCGCGGGCGCGCGCGCGCAGGCCCGCCCGAGCGCCCGGCCGCGCGCGCGGGCCTCCGCGCGCGCGGCCGGCGGCGGGCCGGGCCGCCGGCGCCTGACTGACTGTGAAGCATGAAGCGCGCCGGGCACGCCGGCACGCCGAGGCGCAGCAGACCCGAGTCGCGCGCAGGGCTGCCGGCGCTGGCCGCGCGCGCGAGAGAGAGCTCGCGCAGGGGCGGGAGCGAGGCGCGGGGAGCGCGCTGCGCGCGCGAGCGCTGCGCGCGAAACATGGCGGGGCGAACGCTGCGCAAGCGGCCGCGGCGGCAGGCTGCAGAGCGCTCCAGGCGCGCCCAGAACGAGGCGGAGAGCGGCGACGAGGCGGGCGACGTGGTGGTGGAGCTGGACGAGGAGGACGAGGGAGAGGAGGTGGTGGAGATCGAGAGCGACAGCGACAGTGATGAGGACTTTGCCGCTGCCTCAGAGGCCAAGAACAAGGCGGGCAAGAGCAAAGATGTAAAGGAGACGAAGAAGAAGAAGAAGAAGAAGAAGGAGGAGGAGGCCAGCGTGGTCCTCGAGGATGACGAGAATGACGAGAATGACGAGAATGATGAGGACGAGGACGAGGACGAGGATCAGATGGACGACGAGGAAGTCGACGACGAGGCGCTCCTGCAGGCGGAAGAGAGCGCGCCCGCGCTCGACTACCGCGACCTTGAACTCAAGCCAGACTACAGGCTGCGGCCAGTCTGGGTGCTGCCGTCGTGCAAGGTGCTCCTGGAGGCCTCGTCCCGCTTCTACAAGCAGGCTTACGACTTTCTGGTGGCCGTCGCAGAGCCCGTGTCCAGGCCGCGGTACCTGCACGAGTACAGGCTGACCTCGTACTCGCTTTACGCGGCGGTCTCGATTGGCCTCTCGCCCGAGAGCATCATTGCGGTTCTAGACAGACTGTCCAAGGTGGTGCTGCCCGATTCAGTGCGCGACTTCATTCTCGAGTGCACGGTGAACTTTGGCAAGGCCAAGATTGTGCTCATCGAGAAGCGCATGTTCATCGAGGCGCAGCAGCGCGAAACCCTTGAACGCCTGGCCCAGGCACCCGAGATCCAGGCCGCGCGTATCCTGGACATGAATGCCGGCGCCGATGGCTTTGGCCGCACCGAGCTCGTGGACGGCGAGGGCGACCATCTCAACAGCATGACCAACATCGTCATCGAAGCCACCGAGGAAGACGACGTGAACGCCGACGAGACGGATGAACGCATGCTGCTGGAGTCGTCGGGCGGCGACCGGAACGCGCCGCCGCAGGGCGCTGCTGACGCAGGCGCCGACGCGGCGACGGCCGCCGCCGCGGAGGACACGCCGCAGCATGAGCCCGCGGCGCGCATGACCGTGTATCGGCTGGAGATCGAGGCGGCGCACGCGGAGCGCGTGCGGCGCGCGGCGCTGCAGCTCGACTACCCGCTCATGGAGGAGTACGACTTTCGCGAGGACGCCACAAGCGCGCGTCTGCCGATTGAGCTCAAGCCCAGCACCGAGATTAGGCCGTACCAGGAGCGCAGTCTCAGCAAGATGTTCGGCAACGGGCGCGCACGGTCCGGCATCATCGTGCTCCCGTGCGGCGCCGGCAAGACGCTCACGGGCATCACGGCCTGCTGTACGATCAAAAAGAGCTGCATCGTGCTGTGCCCCGGTGGCGAGGCCGCCGACCAATGGCGCCGCCAGCTGCAGCAGTTCAGCACGGTCGACGAGAAGCGGCACGTTTTCACCTTCACGTCCAAGGTGAAGAACGAGATTGATGCCAGCACGCCCTGCGTGCTAGTCACCACTTACAGCATGATGGCCGTCACAGGCTCCAAGCGGTCGCGGCACGCCAAGGAGGTCCTGGAGACCATCCGCTCCCGCGAGTGGGGGCTCATGATCCTTGACGAGGTGCACATGGCGCCCGCGCGCTACTTCCGCAAAGTCATGACGCACATCAAGGCGCACTGTAAGCTGGGACTCACGGCCACGCTCGTGCGCGAGGACGAGAAGATCAGGGATCTCAACTTTCTCATTGGCCCCAAGCTCTACGAGGCCAACTGGCTCGATCTCACCGAGAGCGGCTACCTGGCCAAGGTCATGTGCCTCGAGGTGCGCTGCCCCATGACGCCGGAGTTCTTCTCCGAGTACCTGCACGAGCCGGCCATGCACACCAAGCAGCTGCTCTACACCATGAACCCCAACAAGTGCTTCACCTGCGACTACCTCGTCCGCTACCACGAGGCGCGCGGGGACCGCGTCCTTGTCTTTTGCGACTACATCATGGTTGGCCGCTTCCTGGCCGACCTCCTCCAGCGCGACTACGTCTCTGGCGCCATGCCGCTCAAGGAGCGCATCGCCAAGTACAGCCAGTTCCGCCTCAGCGCCGCCGCCAGCACGCTCATCCTCTCCAAGGTTGGCGACGTCGCCATCGACCTGCCCGAGGCCAACGTCATCATCCAGGTCTCCGGCCACTTTGGCTCGCGTCGCCAGGAGGCGCAGCGTCTCGGTCGCATCCTGCGGCCCAAGGGCGATCGTCGCGCCGACGGCGGCTACGACGCCTACTTTTACACGCTCGTCTCCTCCGACACCGAGGAGCCGCTCTACAGTGCCAAGCGCCAGCAGTACCTGGTGGACCAGGGCTATGCCTACGAGGTCTCCACCGACCTCTGCGACCGCGCCAAGGACGCACTGCTCGACGGCTCCATCCAGCAGATCGCATCCGCCAACGTTTTGCGCCTGCTCGACCTCGGCGAGCAGCTCCAGCTCCTACAGCGCATCCTCGTCCTTTCGCGCAAGGTCGCCGCCGCCGCCCCGGCGGCACGCGGCAAGTCAAAGAAGGCTGCTGGCAAGAAGCCAAAGGCCAAGTCCTCTGCGGTCGGCGCGCCGGGACGCCTTGCCGACGAGGACGATGGCTTCGATGAGGACGAGATCCTCGCCGAGATGGAGGCCCACCGTGAGGCCGAGCTCGCGCAGGAGCTGGCGGACGCCAACGGTGGCGGCGACGAGGACGAGGAAGCCGCCGCGCGCGAACTGGATCGCGACGAAGACGAAGAGGAGGAAGAGGACGAAGGAGAGGAGGAAGAGGAGGAGGAGGAGGAGGAAGACCCCTTGCTTTTGCCGGGCGCGGGCCTGCAGCCAGCCGCCAAGCGTATGCGCACCGATATGAACGTCCTCACCGGCGCCGGCTCGCTCGAGTACTACGAGTACGCTGCCGACGACAGCAAGAGTAACCAGCCTTGATTCACTGCAGCTTTTGTTGTGAGTGTGACTTCGAACAAATTATGTGTCCTAACTGTAAGCTCGAGAGAAATTGGTCCAACGGCTCGTGAGCATCATGATGAGTCATTCTGCATTTTCTTGTGTTTCACGCCTCGCCGCCGCGCGTGCTCTTGGTGGCGTGCGTCTTTGCTCGCGTCGCTGGCCGTAGGACGATCAGACGCGCTCGCTTTGCGCGCGCGCGTGCGCAGAATGGAGCCGCCCACGCCGACGCCATATGTGCGCGGCGGCAAATTCCTGGCAGCATACCGCAAGCTAGCGACGCGGCTCGAGGAACTGGACCCGGACGGTGCGGCTGCGAAGACGAGGACGCCGCGCCAGGACGGCTGCGAGGCGCTGCCGTGCTGGGAGACGCACGCCTTCTCGTACGTGCTGGGCTGCGCGGATGAGGACGTGGCCTTTGAGGTCGCCGCGGCGCTCTCCCAGTTCGAGCCCGTCACGGTCTGCATCGAGAGCCGGCAGCAGTACATTCGCGCGCGCCGCTCGTTGCCGGACCACGTGCGCGTGGTCCAGCTCTTCGACGTGCCGGACCGCTGGTCGGACGCCAACCCGGTCTCCTTTGTCCGCGGGCAGGCCGGCGATGTTCGCGTGGTGGAGTACAACTGTGCTGACGCGCCTCCTGGCGGCACGAGCTCGGTGATCCGCCAAATCTGCGAGGTCGAGCGTCTGCACCGCTACCGCGGTCCGGTGCTGCGGCACGGCCATACGCTTGCGCCCGAGCAAGGCTTTGTGGACACGAACGCCAACGGCCAGATCCTGCTGAGTCCAGGCACGGACTTCGACGAGCGAAGCCTCGGCGACGACGCCAATGACGAGGACGCGGCACTGCAGGCTGCCGGCCTCACTCGGCCCTCAGACGTGATTCGCTTCGTGGCGGGCCTCAAGACCATGGTCACCTTCCGCAGGGCGCGATTCGCACCGGAGGGCGGCCTCATCGTCCCCCGCCGCACGTCCAAGGCTCGGGCCGACCGCGTCATGGGTCAGGTGCAGGAGGTGCACCAGCTCCAGCAACGCTACATGGGGTTCCTCGTCGCCAATGGTGGCGTCTTGGTCCCGGCATACGGCAAGCCGGACGCGGACCTCCGCGCCAAAAAGGTCCTGGCGCGCCTCTTCCCAAAGCGGCGCGTGGTGCAGATCCAGACCTTGCGGCCCTTTCTTAACTTGAACGAGTTCGCCCTCGGCTTCCCAGGGGCGAAGCCGAGACCCGTGCCGGCGTCGGCTATTCTGCGCGCCTCGAAGGCGCTCACGCACCTGAACCAGGCGCATCAGGAGGTGCTCGAAGAGCGCATGAGGCTCGACCGCCAGCGCACGCGCCTCTTCGCTCAAGGCGGCCCCTTGGCAACCGAAGGCTGCGAAGAGGGCGAGGACCCGGAAGACTCGGACTTCAAGTTCGCCAGCTTCGCCTCTGCAGGCGTGCTGCGCGCCATCTCGCGCGGCAGTATCGGGGGTCGAAGCGAGCGTAGCGAGGCCGTCGGCAGCGTTTTTACACGTCGTGAGAGCGCCAGGACTCACCGTAGCGCCGCCTCGGGCCGCAGCTCGCCTGGCCGCAGCGCCGCGGCGGAATTGCTTGAGGCGGGCGACCAGGGCCAAGACGCCTCAGCCGGGGCCGCGGCCGACAGTGAGGCGGCGGCCAAGACGGAGACCGAGCCCGTCCTCGACGCCAACGAGGTTGGCGACAATGACGACCCGCAGACGAACGCGGACCTCTTCTCCGAGCTGCCCGAAGGCTTGGACAGAAAGCGCACCAGCGTGGTTGGCTCCATCATGCGCAAGGCTTCAACATGGCGAACAAACAAGTGAAGAAAATTACATGAACAGTCCCAGGTTACTTGCTTCGCTGACTCAGTGTCAGTCGGGTGCAACGGTTCGTCACGGCCCCGACTGGGATGGCTCGCACACGCACACGGGGCAGGCGTCCTCGCCGCCCAGGTCGACGAAGCAGGAGCGATGGAAGATGTTGCCGCAGCCGCGGCACAGCACGGCCTTGCCAATCTGGAAGACGAAGAGTGGGTCGTCTGGCCGGCCGCACGCGGAGCAAGGCCGTCCCTCGGACTTGCACACCTCGCAGGATTGCGTGATGTGCTGCGCCGCCTGCTCGACAGCGCGCATGAGCAGCGCAACCAGGTTGCCCAGGTGGACGTCGAAGAGGTCCTTGATCGAGTACATCTCCGTCTCGAGCGCGAGATGCTCGCGCCCGCGGAGCGCCGGCAGAGCGGCACCGCTCGTGCGCTTCCGCAGCGGACACGCCTCCAGCGCCTCGCGAGCGTGCACGAGCTGGAGCCGCAAGAGTCGGGCATGCTGCATGTCCTTGACCTCGGAGAACAGTCGCGGGCTCTCTGCAGACACGCACAGGACCGGGTGCTCCCGAATTTCGTCCAAAAAGACCGCCGCCTCCGCTGACACGGAGTACGCCTCAAAGTCCCAGTGGTGCAGGATGCGGGTTGGCAGGGCGCGGCGATGCTCCGGCGCCGGCCGCGCGCCCGCATCGTCGCTCAGCTCGCTGTCCAGATCCAGGCCGAGAAAGTCCTCGTCTAGATTGCCCCCGGCGGCGCGACCGGCCTCGCCCCCGCCAAAGTAGCAGCCCGGGCAGAACCATCGTTCCGTGTAGTGGCAGAAGCGCGCCGACCGGAGCGCCGGCCCGTGCGAGGTGCGTAGCAGGCCGCTCGAGGGGCCCAGCGAGATGCTCAAGTCGCGCCCGCAGCTCACGCAGCGAAAGTCCTGCTCCGCAAGCCCGGCACTGTCCCGCTGCTCCAGCACGTGCGGATCGCCGCGCGGCTCAGTGACCAGCGCCACGTGCAAGCCGCGCTCCGGAGCGCGCCACTCCTCCGCGGACCCGTCGTCGCGAGAGCTGCTGCCAAGGCTCCGGCTGCTCCCGCCCGCAGCTCGCGAGAGCAAGTCGCGCCGCGGGGCGGCAGCCTCCTCCTCCCACGTCACCGTCGCTCCACGTGTCAGGAACGCAAGGACCGAGGCGTGCTCCCTCGCCGGCGTCTCGCCCATCTCCAGACGCAGCGTCCCCTGCAGGAAATCATCCAGCGCCGCGCGCTTGCGCGTGATGTAATCCTCCGAAAAGCTGCGCGTCCACGCCGTCTTGGGCAGCGCTGGTAGATACTCGGGGTCGAAGTCCTCCGCGGCAAGGGCGAGCGACGCGCGAAACTCCTTGAACTCCTTGAAGCGCCGGTGCACCGTGAAGACAGCGCTCTGGCGCATGCTGGCCGCCGCGGGGCGCGTTGAGGTGCCATCGCCCTGCAGAATCGACGCGTCGCTTGTGGACACCGCGTCTTCCTCCATGACTGCCGAGGTCTTGCGCAGGTGAACCCGAATGACGAACCGCACGTGCACGTCGCCCGCTTGCTTGGCGATGAAGTGCCCTACCACGGCGGCACTCTCGACGCGCGCGGCGTTCGCGTCGCCGGCGATCTCGATGTCGACTTTATCTCCGTCCTCCGCGCCGCGCGCATCGACCAGATCTGCGTCCGAGTCCGAATCTTCATCGCTTGAGGACTTGGCCTGGGCCTCGTCTGCAGAGCTGCGCCCCCAGAGCGAGATGCGCCCCGGCATGTAGCTCATGAAGGCCTCTGACGCCGTCGCAGTGACGGCTGCGAAGGCGGACCCGCTCGACGAGGATGACGACGAGTTGGAGGAGGAGGAGGAGGAGGAGGAGGAGGAAGAGCTGGAGGAAGAGTTGGAGCTGCTAGGGAGGGCCGGCGTTGAAGCCGGGGCTGGCAGCGAAGCGGTGCTCGGAGCGCTCTGGCGATCATCCTCGGCGGCTTCGCGCTTCCAGCCCAAGGCCGGCGCGACGTCCAACAGAGGGCCGATGTCGTAGTCGGTAATCACCTTGATTTGAGAGGCGAGCTGGCGGCCGGCTTCGCAGCGTGGATCCAGCCGGACGTAGGCGCGCACGAGGTCTGCAAACGCCTCCGTAGGCACTGTTGGCGTCTTGGGCGTCGTCTCCTTTGGCTGCCGGGTCGGTTTGGGCTCTGGCGCGGGCGCCTTGAGGCGAGAGGCGGCCTCCGCTTCCTTTTCCGCGATGAAAGCAGCCAATGATTCGGCCTCCTCCCGCGCAAATCGATCCAGGCGCTCCTCCTCGGTTTCGTCCTCACGATGTTCGCTGCTGGGCACGATGAGTAGGTCGCTGTCGTGCTGCACGGCTTCCGAATGTTGGCGCGTGGCTTCCGCGATACGCGACGTGTGCAGCACCGTGGGCCGCGCACTGGATCTCTCCCGCGGCGTCCGCGGGGTGTCCAGTACTTGAAGAGGGCCGGCCGAGGCGTCATCCTCAATGGTCGCCAGCTTGATTCGCGTGGCGCGCGAGCCCTTCGTGTGGAGTCGGCCGCCATGCGCGCCCACCCCCGGCGAGCTGACGAGCGAATGTGCCGCGTCGGCCGTGCCCGCCTCGGTCTCGTCCTCGTCGATGTCCATTTGGTCATCCGTGGCCTTTCTTATCGCCTCGTTATCGATATGCTCGTTTGGTGCGACGGGATCGACGCGGGCGGTCGTCATTTGTGCGAGGTGTTCTTCCGTCGGGCTGGCATGTGCAGCCGTCTCCTTGTCGTCCTCCACCTCAACCATATCTGCGTCGCCCACCTGCGTAGAGCTCGCCTCGTCGACCTCGGCATCGCGGACACCATGGTCGTCCACCATCTCCGGCCTTGCAGCCTTCGCTTGGGCATCAACGTCGCGCACACTCTCCGTGCCATCCACCAATTCTTGCCTTGCCTCCTTCTCTTGGCTCGTCGTGATTTGCTCGTGCCCGTGGCCATCCTCTTCGTCCCGTTCGCCTCTCTGCTTAAGAACGCTCTCGGCTTCCAGATTCTCGCTTGACACATCGCCATCGTCGGCCATGTCGGTATCCTCGGTTTCGATTAACTCAGCTGCCACGCTGGCCTCTTGCTGTACAGGTAAAGCTGTCGGATCGTCCTTGTGTTCAGGTTCGGCCGTAGGAAGAGCTGTTGGATCGTCCTCGTGTCCAGAGTTGGCCGTGTTTGTTGCTGCTGCGCCGTCCCTGTGTACATGGTCAACACCTCCTAGAGGCTCGGACGCGCTGCGGGCATCGTCCTGCAGAGCCATCGGCGCGGCCATTTCTGTAGCGTCGACAATTTTTGGCCCCGACTCTGCTCCCTCCTTGGGTTCGACCTTTGGCTGCTCGCGCGGTCTTATTTCGGCGCCCGTCTCGCTTGACCTTGGGCTCCGGGTAGTTTCCTTTTCGCAAGCCTCAGCTTCGCGCTGCACATCGGCACGCCCGGCTTCCTTCTCGGCCACGCTTCGCCCCGCCTCTGCCATCGACGACAGAGCTGATTCTGCTCGTTCGGGCCCGCCGGAGGGGTCCACGGAAGGGGGCGGCGTGCGCACTTGCGTACGCAGGGCAAAGTCGCTGCCGAGCTCGCTAATTGTGCTCTTGACAGCGAGCGAGTCTCCCGCAGCACCGCTGGGCTCGGCCTCGTCCTTTTGGCCGAGGTCTGCCTCTTCCTCGTCCGCGTGAGCTTCGGCTCCAGCTTCAACACCAGCACCAGCGCCAGCACCAGCGCCAGCACCAGCTTCAGCTTCAGCTTCAACACCAGCACCAGCACCAGCTTCAGCGCCAGCACCAGCTTCAGCGCCAGCTTCAGCGCCAGCTCCTGATTTGCCTTCAGCGTCCGACGCGAAATGTTCTCTTGCGACGCGCAGAGGACGCCGTCGAACCTCATCAAGGTGGCCTCGCTCGTGCTTGAGCTGATGCACCTCGACGCGGAGCGCCTGGACCTCGGAGCGTAAGAGGGCGCCTGCATTGACCTTGGATGCACCTGGATCGAGACGCGCAAAGACCGTTTGCGAATGGAGCATGTGCACAAAGCGCGGCGGCTGGTCGTATTCGGCGCAGCATACCTCCCAGCCCTGAGTTGGGGGAACCGAGGCACTCGAGGACGTGCGAGCAAGGTAACGCGGCTCAGTCGCCTGCGGAGCACAGAGCACCCAGGCGGGGCCGGCGGCGGCGTGCTGTGAGGGCTCGTGACGCAGCTGGAAGCCGGTGGTCTTGTTGAAGAAGACGCCGGGCGCGACGTTGACGAAGCGGCCAGAGGCGGCCGGGTCGACGGAAGAGGCCACCAGCACGGAGGGCGGGTCGTCAGGAGAAGGCGAGCGGGCGACTGCAAGTGCAGACTCAATGGCCGGGCTGCAGACGGCGTCCTGCGCGGTGAGGCGGCCGAGCGGCGGCTGGCGAGGAGCCATGTCGAGGTCGGCGTGGTTGACGTCGAGCGCGAAGCCGATGTCGTTGAGGGAGGCGAGGAGCGTGAAGAAGAGCGTGCGGTTGGTCTCGGCGGACCAGCGCACAAAGGCCCAGTCCTCGTAGAAGTCGGATCCCGAAGTGGAGGCGAGCCTGCACAGAGCGCGCACGGTGAACTCCAGTGCGTTCTGGTTGAGCAGCATGCGGATCCAGGCGCGGCAGAGGCCTACGCGCGTGGCGCATGCCGTGGCATTGTGGCGCACGAGCATGATGGTGCCCGCGAAGGCCGCCTTGTCGGCGCGCTCGAGCTGCGCGAGAAAGTCCCAGAAGCGACCATCATTCGCGGCGCGCTCGGCCTTGTCGGCCTTGCCCGCAGCGCGCTTCTTGGCGGCGGGCTGCGCTGGTGCCGCGCGCAGCCCGTGCCACAGGCACAGCTCAAGGCTCTCCAGCAGCGCGCGCACCTCGGGCAGGTCCTCGCCAAGCTCCTTCTCCTCCTCCTCCTCCTGCTGCTGCTGCTGCTGCCCTCGCGCCTGGGCCGCCTCGCCGCGCGCCGCCTCGCCGCGCGCCACGGCGGCGCGCACGACCCTCCGCACGCTGTCCTGCAGGCCGAGCGCCAGCAGCACGTGCACCAGCGCCGTGTCCTCGTTCGACGCGCGCGAGGCGCCGCCCCCGAACGCGAACATCGCCCCCGGCGCCCGCCTCCGCGCCCGCGAGCCCCCGCGCCCGCGCCCGCGCCCGCGCCGGCGCCCGCGCGAGCTCTGCGCGAGCTCCGCCTCGCCGCGCGCGCGAGTGCGCGCTCGCGGCTCGCTCGCCGGGCGGCGCCGTTAGCACCGTGACGCCGTGGCCAGGTCCGAGTCCGGGTCGCTCGCGGCGCCCGGCCCGCCAGAGCGCCTTCTCCCCTCCCCGCCCCGCCCCGCCCTGCCCGGCCCCGCCCGCCTCGCGCGAGCGCGGCCGCGGGCGGGTCGCTCGCGGGCGGGCGGCGGGCCGCGCCGCCATGGACCAGCTCAGCGACGCCGACCTGTACCTGTCCCGGCTGCCGGGCGGCGCCGAGGAGGAGGACGCGTACGAGGAGGACGGGGCCGCGCGCGGCGGGCGCGAGGAGGGCGAGGACCTGCACGCGACCTTCTTGACGGACAAAAAGGCGACGGCGACGGCGGCGGCGGCGGCAGGCAGCGACGAGGGCGACGCGCGCTGGAGGAGGCAGCGGGAGGTGGACGACCTGCTGCGCCAGCTCGAGTCCAAGGCGGGCAGCAAGGCCCGGCCCGGCCCGGCCTCGACGGCGAGCCGCAGCGTTCTGGGGCTTGGAGCCTACGCGGTCTCCTCGACGGGGAGTGAGGCGCACAATGGGGACGGCGCCTCGACGGCCTCCTCGGCGGGCGGCACGCGCATTAGACTGCACAGGACTGGCAGCGTGGACATTTCGGTGGACTCCGAGGACGAGGCTGGCGGCGCCTCCTTCTCCTCCAGCGCGCACCGCTTTGCATTACCCGCAGGGCGCAGGCGTGGGGGAGATAGCGCGTCTGCCTACGGCGTGCGATCGTCAGAGGATTACGGGCTTGGGATGCAGGACAGCGTGTACGGGGCGTACGCACGGCCCGCGACCAGCTCGTGGGCGGCGCCGCGCGGCGAGGGCGACCTGGGCGTCCGTGCAGGTCGGCGGCACCAAGAGGATGGCCCAGGAGACGCAAGAAGTGTCGGCAGCTTTGCGGGCAGCGGCAGCTGGGCTCGGCCGCACTCGCACCATAGCCAGACGCACCATCTCGGCTACAGCGGCTTGCAAGCGCCGAACGGCCTCCCGCCGCGTAGCGCTGCAGTGATTTCGGCCATGAGCGCACTGCAAGAGAAGATTCGTGGACTGGAGAGAGAGAACGCACAGGAGCGCGAGCGCGTCCTCGAGGCCCGCGCGGAGCTCGAGGCCGTACACCAGAGCCTGGAGAGCAGGACCCAGACGATGCGCGCCGAAATGGAGGCGCTCGAGACCAAGCTGCGCGCGGTCGAGAAGGCGCGGCGCGAGGCCGTCGGCCACACGGAGGACCTCCGCACGTCCGCGCAGCAGCTGGGCACCGAACTGGCCGCCGTCAAGGGCGAGGCGCAGGCAAGCGCGGCGCTCGTGACGCGCCTGCAGGAGAAGCTTGCCGAAGCCCAGACGGAAGGCGACCGCTTGCGGCAAGCCCTTTCGGCCAAAGATGCCGAGCAGGCAGCGCAGGTGCAGCTCAAGGACTCCCGCATCGCAGCGCTACAAGAGGCGGCCGTCTCGGTGGAGGCACAAAAGGTGGAGGCCCAGGCGGCGATCCGAAATCTGCTTGTCCTGAACGAGGATCTTACAAACCGCCTTGCTTTGGCCGTCGCGCCGGGCCGTAGTCCGACGAAAAAGGCCGCGCTACCCAAGGCCAAACCCGCCGGCGCCGCGGCCGCAAAGAAGAAGGTCAAGAGGAGGACACCGAGCGGCGCCGCTATGGCGACGGCCAAGGCGCGGAACCCAGCGCCGCGGGATACGGCGCCTCGCCCCAAGGCGAGGGTGCGCGCAAAGGTCGTATCGCGACGGCCATCGCCGACCAAGGTCTCGTCAGTTCGAAGGCCGGCGACGTCCGCGAGAATCTCGTCGATCGGGACGGCGACTTCAACGTCCAAGGCTCCGACCACAGTCTCCGGGCGGGCGGCGTTCAATGCGCCGCGTGAGGAGACTCGCAAACCGCGCGGCTGGAGCCTCGACAAAGACGTCCTGAACGCGCCCGCGCCCTTGGTGGACAGGCCCGCGCCCTTTCTTCTTGGCCAGAATGTCGGGCCTTCGTTCTCCGTTTACGGCCGCTTCCAAACCAAGCTTGCAGACTCCCTGGCGCATGGCGTTTCCCCTCGCGCGAGCCTCCGCAGTGCTCGATCGCACCGCACGAGCAACGAGCATGTTGCTGCAGAGGACGACGAGGAGCTCGAGGGAGATGGCGCCGACGAGCGTGAAGAGCGAGACCATGAGCACGGGGACGATGCTGAGGACGAAGACCAAGACGAAGAGGGCGAAGACCAAGACGGAGAAGACCAAGAAGACCAAGCTCACGAGAGACACCGAGGCAACGATGAAGACGTGTTCTCTCGAGCTCGGCACGTCGAGATCCCAGTGCTCACCGCAGCACAGGAGACAGCGCTCGCCCATGCGCAGAGGCTAAGACCAGCCTCGCCACCGTCGCCGGGGCCGGGGCCGGGTCGGCCTAAGGGCGGGCTCGGCGGGCTCCAAACCTCGCTTCGGGCCGAGTTGGAGGCTCTGCGCGCCCGCTACCACGTGGTTGTCGCGGCCCTCACCAGCCAGGGCCAGGCCGCCGATCGCGCCGACGGCCTGCGCGCCTCGCGTGAGCTCGGAGACCTCGTGGAGCGCATCGAGATCAAGACTCAGCAGCTTGCGGCTCTAGAACAGCTGCACTGGCAGGTTTGAGCACCCTTTAAAATGACGAAATCAGTTGAGTAACTGTCGAAACAATAACAAAAGGGAAAAGGACACCAGATCAGTCACAGATCGCTGACTTAGCTTCCTCTGTCTCACAATCAGGCTGAGCGGCCGCTGCGACTGGCATTGGTCGGTCGGCTGCTGAGAGCATCTCGTGGTCGCCTTGACGTACGCATGGAACTTTGGCCTGACATCAACACTCGAAGCGCCGACCCCACTGCACAGAACTCTAGTATTTCCTGTTGGTGGGAGCGTCGTACACGGGCGAATGGGTTAGCGACGAGGTCGGTGAGGCGATGCAGCCACTCTTTGATGACGCCTTTGGCTGGCGAAGCTCAGCTGCTTGCACTGCATCTCGGACGTTTTCCGGAACTCGACCTTGACTCAAGCGGAGAAGATGGGTTCCGGTGTCCTCCTCGAGGCCATTGATGTCTTGGAGGCGAGCTGCCTCCCCGGCACTGTGACTGCCACGCCCACGGCTACCCCAACGACTTTCCAGACCGCGGCAATCCGACACGTCTGCCAACCAGCTTCACCAACATCCCGCCTGCGCCTTCGACTGGGTCCACCTCCATGCGCCTCTCCGGCATGTTTGGCAGACTCCTCGCCATCCCATCGTGATTTTCCTACGAGTCGCGGCATGGATCAAAATCTCGGAGCTGGAGGCCAAGCGCGCGCGCCAGGCGCCGCGCAAGCGCCGTGTGGCGTGCGATCAGGTGCTAAAGGACTCGGACCGCGCTGGCGGCAGCCTCACGCCGCTCGTGGATGATCATGGGAAGCGCTACGGCCGCACGCGCGCGCAGCGCGCGAGGCGCGGCTTTGTGGGCGCGCGCTGCGCACGGTGACGGCGCTATCACGGTTTCGCGGAGGCTCGCGGGGCTCGCACTTGGGTTCCCCTACTTCACTTGGGTACCCCTACTTCCCTGCCTTGAAGAGCCTTCCCTTCCCTTTTTCAGGCTGAGTTCTTGGCGTTCTTACACTTGTCCGGGAGTCAAGTTCCCGCCGGCTGGCGGCCGCGGCGCCACCACCGCGGCACCGACAGCGACCGCCGATGTACTGACGGCACCCCGGCCCTGGCCGGTTCCCAGCGCAGCCTGAGCACGACCTGAGCAATGAGCATGAGTACGCGCCAGAGCGTTGCCATGCGCACGAACTTCCTCCGAATCTAGCTAGTAGCTCTAGAGCGCGCTCGCTAGAGCGCCTTGGAGTTCAAGTTCTCGCCGCTGGCGCCGTCGGGAGCCACTCACAGTCTGCCGTCACTGACGGCAGTGACGGGGACCGCCGCTGAGGCCGATGTACTGACGACGCCCCGGCCCTGGCCGGTTCCCGGCGCAGCCTGACTCATGCCTGAGCATGACCTGAGCAGTGAGCAATGAGCATGAGTACGCACCGCTACGCCAGAGCGTTGCCATGCGCACGAGCTTCCTTCGAATCTAGCTAGTAGCGCCAGTAGCGCCTTGGAGTTCAAGTTCTCGGCGCCGGCGCCGTCGGGAGCCACTCGCAGTCTGCCGCCACTGACGGTGACCACCGGTGAGGCCGATGTACGAAGGACGCCCCGGCCCTGGCCGGTTCCCGGTCCAGCCTGAGCATGACCACAGACTTACGTCGCGAAGCTAGCGCGCGCACGTACGCACGCACTCGCATGGAGGGGGCTAGCATGAGATTGGTGAGCAAAACCGCATCCAAGACGAGGGCATCGAGCGCATCAAGAAAACATGAGGGCTGCGGCGACAATGATTGCGCGGGCGGCGGCGACCGCGGCGATGCTCATGCTGGCCGTCATGGCCGAGAGTCCGGCGGGTGTAGTTCACCGCATTACGCTGCAGCTCGAAGGCTCATGCAACGTAACGGAGACTTGTGCCGGCGAGGTAGCAGCGTGCGATTCGGACGCGGAGTGCAGCGCCGCGAGTGACGACCTGAACGAGGTGATTTCGCAGATGTATGGCGGGCAAGCGACATTCGAGGACTATGTGGCCGGGCTTGAGTCCATCTATGCGACTCCGAAGGGCGAGGCGCTGATCAGGTGCCAGTTTTGCACCACGTTCGGCGACGACGCGTGCGGGGAATCCCTGGACGGTGCCGACGCCAGCTTCGTGGACTTCGTGGAGGAGGTTCTCGCCACGTGCGAGGCCGATGCGACTTGCGAGGGGGAAGACGCAGAAGCTGTGATATCCTCTTGCGCGCCCGCTTACGACGCGTGCATGGATGACGATACCTGCTCAGACCTTTTCCGTGCCTGGAATGCCACGGCGAGCGCAAGTGGCACCGTGAGCGATGCGGCAGCCGCGGCGCTGCAGCTACTTCTCGAGGAGCCCCTGGGTCTGGCGTGGCTTAGCTGCACGCACTGCATCTCGGACGTGTGCCGAGTTGCCTCATCAGCCCAGATGGCGGACGCTGAAGCCTTTCAGGACATCCTTGCCACTCTGGAGGACGCCTGCAGCGCCTACACCTCCGCGCCCACCGCGGACTCGGACGGGGCTACGTCCGCCCCAACCACCGGCAGCGGGCCTTCGGTCGGGTCCGCTTCCGCGCGCCTCTCCGCCGGCCTGCCAGTGCTTGGGAGCAGCCTCCTCGCGGTTGCTCTCGCCCTGCGTGGCGGCCTCATGCACTTTTGTTAGCTCTTAGTAGCGCTGACCATAACTGCAAGTACGAAGAAGTCCTCCGCGTCCGAGGCCGCGCGCGGCTCGGACACCTGCCAGAACCTTGCCGCCAGAAAGTGATTCGAGCTGCCGCACCCGACGCATCGCCGTGGCCGATGGCGGCCGCCGCCGGACCAGAAGCTCAGCTCGGTCGCGGCGCCCGGACGCGCAGCCGCCCGTGCCGATGGCCGTGGCACGCTGGCCATGCCAGTGGTCGTGGCACTGCAGTGGCAGTGGCTGGCAGTGCCCGGTGCCGAGGTTCGCCCTTTGCGCCCCGCTGCCAGTGGCCGGCAGTTCCGGGTTCCCGCCGTGCAGGCTGCAGCCTGTGCATGAGAAGATGCACGAGCCAGCGCGTGCCAGCGCGTTGCGCACTACCTCGAATCTAGCTACTAGCTAGCGCCCGTACGTACGCACGCTCGCTCGCGTGGACTGAGATTGGCGAGTAAAACCGCATCCAGGACGAGAGAATCGAGCGCATCGAGAACATGCGGGCTGCGGCGACAACGATTGCGCGGGCGGCGGCGACCGCGGCGGTGCTCATGTTGGCCGTCGTAGCCGAGAGCCCCGCGGGTGTGGTGCACGGCCGTACGCTGCAGGCTCAGCCAAGTCAGCCGCTCGAAGACCCATGCAACGTAACGGAGACGTGCGCCAGCGAAATAGCAGCGTGTGATTCGGACGCGGAGTGCAGCGGCGCGATGGACGACCTGAACGAGCTGGTCTTTGCTGGGGGAGCCACATCCGAGGAGATCCTGGCCGCGCTTGAGTCCATTTACGCGACCCCGAAGGGCGAGGCATCGCTCAGGTGCGACTATTGCACCAGGTACGGCGACGACACGTGCGGGGAATCCCTGAACGGTACCGACGCCATCCTCGTGGACTTCGTGGACGAGATTCTCGCCACGTGCGAGGTCGATGCGGCTTGCGAGGGGCAAGACGCAGAAGCTGTGATGTCCTCTTGCGCGCCCGCTTACGACGCGTGCATGGATGACGATACCTGCTCAGACCTTTTCCGTGCCTGGAATACCACGGCGAGCGCAAGTGGCTCCGTGAGCGACGCGGCAGCCGCGGCGCTGCAGCTACTTCTTGAGGAGCCCCTGGGTCTGGCGTGGCTTAGCTGCACGCACTGCATCTCGGACGCGTGCCGCGCTGCCTCATCAGCCCTGATGGCGGACGCTGAAGCCTTTCAGGACATTCTTGCCACTCTGGAGGACGCCTGCAGCGCCTACACCTCTGCGCCCACCGCGGACTCGGACGGGTCCACCTCCGCCCCAACCACCGGCAGCGGGCCTTCGGTCGGGCCTGCTTCCGCTCGCCTTTCCGCCGGCCTGCCAATGCTCGGGAGCAGCCTCCTCGCGGTGGCTCTCGCCCTACGTGGCGGCGTCATGCACTCTTGCTAGCACTGCAGTACGAAAAACTCCTACGCCTCCGAGTCCGCGCGGATCGGACATCTGTCAGAGTCTTGGTGTGCCAGAGAGCTGCCGCATCGCCCGTGGCGGCCCGCGGCTGCTGCACTGCTGGCTCACAGCCTACCCCTGACCAGACAGACGCTCCCGGCTCCGTCACGGTCGCGGCGCTCAGCAGCCGCAGCCGAGGCTTGCAGTGCTTTGCTTGCCTCCCAGCTAGCTACTAGCCACTAACTGTAACTCAGGCTACCAAGCTAGGCCCAGTCTCCGCTCGCCCTCGCCGCTGGCCCCGGCTGGCCACCATGACGGCCGTGGCAGAGAGCCCGGCGGCGGCGCCGCGGCCGAGGCCAGCCCGGCCGCTGACCTGCGCCTTGCTTGCGGAGCTTGCTTCCACCGCCGCACCGAGCTCAGCTGGATCGACTTGCTCGCCGAGCGGCGCGGCGCGCCCTCTGCCGTGGCCGCTGACCTGCGGAGAACGGGGAGCAGGCGGGGAAAAGCGGCGAAGGCAGCTGCCACTGACTGACTGTGAGGCAGGCACTGCAGGAAAGCTGACTCACTGTCAGGAAACCTGAAGCGCGAATGGAAGGAGAGAAAAAAGCCTGAGGCGGGCGAGGACCCGGGCGTGAGTGACGGCGCGGCAGGAGAGCCTGGCAGAGTAGAGCAGAGCAGAGCGGAGCAGAGCGGAGCAGAGCAGAGCTGCAAAGCAGCGCAGCGCGCGGCGGCGGCGGCGCGGCGCGGCGCGGCGCGGCACCCGCACCGCGGCGGCGCGGCAGCGCAAGCGCAAGCGCGTGCCGCGCGGCACCGGCACGCGCGGCATCGGGCCGCGCGGCGGCGAGC
>JABLUY010000313.1:0-35990 GCA_013306675.1 Thraustochytrium sp. TN22 | reverse complement strand
GCTGCGCTGCGCTGCGCTGCGCTGCGCTGCGCTGCGCTGCGCTGCGCTGCGCTGCATCCCGTCGCTCGCGCGCGACCCGCTTCGTTCATCTTGCCAAGTGTTGGTGCCGTGACTCATGCGGGGTCGTGATTCCAGGAAAACCGTCCGCCCGCGGTCTCGTCTCGGTTCGGCGTGACGGGCATTCCGAACTCGAGCATCATTCCATAATAGTGATCATACCGCCGCGCGTGCAGCCGCATTCGGCGCCGCGCTCGCTCGCGCGCCGGCGGGCTCCATGATAGGCTCTCGCGAGTCCCATGCTCGAACGTGACCGTGACTCGCTCGACTCGGACGGACTATGACCGACTCAGACACTGCAGTGACTCAGGCTGTGAAAATGAGGCGGGGGGCAGGTCCCCGCGGAGTCCCCGCGCAACGGCCATCTGCGAGCTTCAATGCTTGCCTGCACGAAAGACTCCTGCAACCAACTCGGGCGCGCGCGTCCCTTCGCCCGCGGCGCGCCCTGGTCTCGGCGCCGCGCCGCGGTTGCGCGCGCGCGCGGGCAGACCTGCACACGGCAGGATGGAGGCGGAGGCGGAGGCAGCGGCCGCCATCCGGATCCCAACCGCGCACGGGCCGCTGGTGGCGCTTGTGCTCGAGAGCGACCGGGATGAGGGCCAGGAGGCTGCCGGCGCCACGGCGGGCAGCCCGACTTCCGCGGAGTCCGCGCGCGAGCCACATCCGCAGCCGCCGCGCGAGGTCGTATTTTTGACCTCTCGCAGCGCGCCTGCAGAGTCCGACGTGGACGAGCTGGACGAGGAGGAGGAGGACAACGCGCACAAGGACAAGGACGCGCAGGCCGGGCTGCGACGGCGGCGCCGCCGCCAAAGACAGACAAGCTACACCCGCGATAATGAGGGCAGCCTCCAGCAGCAGGTGCTGGGTGAGTTCAGGGAGTCTGCGAGGCTGCAGAGCAGGGGCAGGCTCGAGCCCACTCCGTCGCTGCGGCCGGCGCTGGCGCCAGCGAAGGACAGACCGGAGTCTTTGGTCGTGGTGGAGGCGAACGAGCAGACCAGGCTGCGCAACTACTACGCGGAGCTGCCTTTCAAGCCGGGCCCGGAGATGCTCTTCCAGCTGCGGCCCCTGAGCGGGACCGTGCGCAAGGGCCCACGGCTGGGCCGTCGCATGCAGGGACTCCCAGAGGACTCACGCGACGGCGTGCTACACGTGCGCGTGGCGGAGACGGCAGTCTTTGGGCGGCGCGGCAGGCGGCTGCTCCTTCGGTACAGCCACAAGGCGCGCGGCGTGGTGAGCGAGGCGCTCGAGTCCGAGCGCTGGGAGGAGGACCTGTGCCGGCGCTGGACCGCCAAGGCGCGCGCGGTGGGTGCGGAGCGCGAGCCGGTGGTGGCTGTGCTCAAGACGCCCGGGTGGAAGTCGGCGCACGGGCTTGAGACTCGCGCAGTGAACACCGCAACGCTGCTCGCCAAGCTCGATCAGCGGCCGGACGTCTGCGCGGTGCAGCGCTTCGTGCGCCCCAAGGGCGCCAAGCCGTCTGTGTACCGCGCCACCTGGCGGCGGGCCGCGCCAGCTCTCGTTACAAACCTGGCGGGCGAGCGTAGCTTCCTGAGCGCCTCGCAGGCCGTGGCCCGCGATGAGGACGAGGATGACCTGCCCGCGACCAGCTCGATCTCGCGCGACGGCGGCGCGCGCGCACAGCATTTTCTTGAGGAGCGCCTGCTCTCGTCTTGGTACTGCCCGAGCGCCTCGGACGGCAAGGTTGCCGCCTTCAAGGTTGCGAACCTGGCTGTCGAGCAGGTCGAGGAGGCGCTGCGGCGCGTGGTGCGCCACCTGGAGATCTCTTTGGCGCGCGACTACGGCTTGCGCGCCATGGCCTTTGAGCAAGTGCAATGTGACTTCATGCGGTCACCGCAGGACGAGTGGATCCTCATCAGCGTGCGCGGCTTCGAGCTGACGGGCGAGGCCTTCCGCGAGGCAAGCGCCATCGAACGAGCCATCGAGCGCCGCCGCCACGAGCAGGGCGACTACTACGACTCCGAGGAGGAGAAAATGCACGTGGCCCAGAGGCGCCATCGCATCCGCGAGCAGCGCGCAGAGGAACGCGTGCGGGCCGTCGCGTCGCGCACCGAGGCGGCGCACCATCTCTGTGCGCTCTGCAGTCGGGCATTGGAGCCCGACGCTGACGCGCAGCTGACCAGCCTGCTGGCGCTTGGGATGCGCACGCAGCTGCAGCTGCGAGGCCACCACGTCGCCGCCTTCGAGCACGGCTTCCGGCCCGCCGAGGTCGGAGCCTCCTTCACCGTATGTAGGCTCTGCCACAGCCTGTGGACGGCCAACGACGCGCTCCTGCGCGTGGGCCGCAAGCTGGGCTGGCTCGCCTACGCGCAAACCTCGGACCTGGTGCTACCCGGCGCGCCTAGCTACGGACCCAGGCCTGGGTCGGCGTTGCAGCTTCCGCCGTCGCCGCGGTCGCCGCACTCCCCGCCGCCACCGCTGGGGGGGGGGCGAGGCCAGCAGCACGGGACCTCCCGGATGCAGCAAGTGGACAGCGAGGGGACCACGCGGCCGTCCATGGCACATCATAGCGCGATGCGCCTCGCAACGATCCGCGCCAGCGAGGCAGCGAAGCTGCCCTCCGAAGAATATGCGCAGCACCGCCTGGTGCTGTTTTTGCAGGAGGTCATCGACGCGCCCTGGGAGCACTTTGAGCTGCGGTATGCCTTTCACCCATTCCTCGCGCCGGTTCAGGTACGCGGTGGGGAGCGCGGCCTCGTTCGGCAGCTGCGCATACATTACTTCTTGGCGAGCAGGGCCGGCTTGCAGCAGCTCTTCATGCAGCCACTGCGTGTCGAGGTGTTCACAGCGGACGGGACGCGGGTGGCCTCGGCGGACCTGTTTCTGACACGCTTCCTTGCGTCCTTTGGTAAGCACGCGCTTATCAACTTCAATCTGGATCTCACGGGCCGCGCCACGCTGCGCTGCGCCGTGGGCATCATCCGCGACCCCGTTCGCCTCGCGGACTTGGAACCGGCCATGCCGCTGCTCAAGGACCGCGCTGTGTTGCACCTTCCGGCCAACTACTTCGACGTGCGGCCCCTCCCGGACGCCTGGCTCAACAGCTTGGTCGCCCACACGAGCGAGGACCTGGACTCGAGCAGCGCGTGTGACTCGGAAGAGCCCGCCAGCGGCGGAGAGGCGGGAGAGAACCACAGCGAGACTGACCTCTCGGAGAATGCCGACTTCAAGACCGTGAACAGCCGAAAGGAAGGGAGGCAGCGTCAAAGCCAGCGGCAGGTGCCCACTCGCAAGGGCGAGAGCCGCCGCAAGGCAGCGCTCGCGCAAGAGGCTCAGGACATCATCCGCGCCGTCCTCGATGAGGCGGCCAGAGAGGAGGCGGCCACACTCGCAGACAGAGCAGCGGACCGCGAGCGCGAGGAGTCGGCGGAGTGGTCCGCCCTGGAGGCCTTCTTTGAGGATGTGGCCGGCCCGGCCGGCGTGACGACAACACGTACGGCCCTTATTGACGGCGCCACGCAGCGCGCTGCGCGGCAGCGCGCGAACGATCCAGACTGGGCTGCTGTCGTGGCACTCCTGCAGGACAATGAGGTGGCTCCGGAGGCCTCTGCGGCGCGACGGCGCGCCTCGGGTTGCGTGCTCTTCTCCAAGGCAAGCTTTCTGGCCTACGTGAAACAGCGCATTGAGAATGTGACGCAGCAGGCTGCGCAGCTGGATGCGACGCAGTCCGTGTCGGCCTTCTCGCTCGGGCGCTTCTCGCGCAAAATGAAGAAGGAGGCCGTCCTGCGACGGTACCTGCGCTTTCGCGCCTACGCGCGCATCTGGGCCATCATCGACATTGACCAGAACGGAAGAATCGACGCGGCGGAGCTGCGCGCCTACGTGCGTCAGCGCCAGTTCCAAGACCCGGACCCGGACATGTACGAGCGCGGCTTCGCGGACTGGTCCTTGCGCGAGATGCACGCTCACCTGTGCCGCTGGCTCGGGGCGCGTACGGGCGATAAGTTCGAGCGCTACGACGCGGACGGCTCCGGGCTCATCTCCTGGGCGGAGTTTGTCGCCATGGCCGACCGCGCCTTTCGTGACGTCGCCTTGGACGAGCTCTCCTTCGCAGTGTCCCAGGGCTTTGGCGCCTGCATGCGTCATGACCGCACCAAGGTCTACGCGGTGGACTTGGCCTGCGTCGCATGTGAGTGCACCAAGCACGATCCGGACCTGTACCGTCACGACGGTATTGCGCAGCTTGGACCCGACCTCTTGCAGCAGGTCAGCACGGCGGCGGCAAAGCTCATTCGCACGCTTCGGTCGACGGAGACGGGCGGCCATTCCCAATCTGTCATGCCTGCACCAGAGGATGGTAGAAGCACAACCACGACCACTCCCTCCAACGTGCTGGCTCACGACGTGTCTGGTCTGGCCATGATGCGGACGCTCCGCGGGGACACGATGCAGCGAGAGATTTTTGGAGGCCTTATGGCGCGTCCGACGATAGGCGCGGTCGCGGGGGCCGCCTCGCTAACGTCTTGCGCCTCGGAGCCGATTCTCTCGAGTCCATTGGCAGGCGAGCAGGGCGAGGAGGAGCTGAGCAGGTCGAAAATTGCAGAGGGTGAGGAGGAAGCCGAGGATGATCTTGACATGGAGGACGACAAGGATCACTCGCCCGCGGAAAAGGTACGTGGCGCGCTCCTTCGGTCACGGGGTGCCAAGAGCGCGGGCGACCTTGCGCCAGCCAACTCGAAGGCGGGCTCCGTCAAGGCGAGCAGCAAGGTGAGTAGACGCAAGACGACGCGCGGGGCAACAAGGACCGGGCGCGCCAGCGCCAGTCGCAGAACCACTTCGAAGACGCGTCGCAGCAGCTCTCGATCCAAAGGCAGCGCTGAGACCAAGCAGTCTACCGCGGACAAGATGGATGATGAGGATGATGATCATCATCGTGGTCAACATCAAGAACAGCAGCAGTCGGCAGAGCGCCTCAAGATGCGGCTCATGGTGGCCTGTGCGGCACATGATTTGCGTCATGACGTCAATGACAGTGCGAGGGACGGGAAGCGGCCCCATTCGCGCACAGTGCGGAGCAAGAGTAAAGAGCGGAGCGCGCGAGCGAGCCGCAAGCAGTCGCTGGCGCTGCTGCGGTTCGCTGAGGAGGAGACGCTGCACATGTATGCCAAGCACGGCAACGTGAAGCAGGCGTTGCGCCTCATTCGCAGCGTGGGTCCCCATAGCGAGGTGCAGGGCCAGACGGCGCTGCACGCTGCTGCTGCGGCCGGCCAGGAGGAGATGGTGCAAGTCCTCTTGAGTGCTGGCGCAGATCCGTCGGCGTTAGACGCGCAGTGCCGCACGCCGGCACAGGCGGCGCAGGCTGCCGGTCACGCGCGCACGGCGGCACATTTGCGGGAGGCCGCAGCGGAGAGTGTCGAGTAGTTAGTTGGTCGTTAGGTCTCTGTGAGGCAGCATGCAAGCATGACAGGACAGGACAGGGAGCTTTATATACCAGTTCGCAAGAGCAAATTTCTCCCAATGCTTTCAAATCTCATCACGCAGGCTACCAATGCAGGGGTTGCCGCCACCAGCTTGCACGCAATGCGAGCTAGACGGCCGGGCAAGCGGGAAGCAGGGAGAACGAGCCGCACAGGAAGGCAGGCCCCCGGAGGAATCGTCTGCCAGGGCTCTCTACTGCTGCTTGTGCAGGTTGGCGACATCGAGCATCGAGATGTGGCCCTCGTCACCGAAGAGGCCGTGGAGCCAGTCCAGGGAGATGGTAGCGAGGGTGGGCTCGCCGTAGGTGCCGCGCGCGCCGGGCTTGAAGAACTCCGTGGTGTAGTAGATGAAGGCAGCAATGCAGCCGGCGTGGAAGGAGCTGTGGATGATGAAGGTGGTGTAGGAGCGGCCGAAAAGGTACTCGCCGGCGCGGTACATGGCCCAGCCGTCGAGGATGAGCACAACGACCGAGACCCAGAGCATGGTAATGAGGGCGGCGCCCATCTGGATGCCGTCCATGTACAGGTTCTCGCCGGAGCCCATGTCGATGATGGTCTGGCGGATCTGCGAGTCGTCGCCGGTCATGGCAACCCAGGCCCAGATGAAGAGCACGTTGTAAGGGTGGCAGACGAGGCTGCGGGAGGAGCGCGAGAGTACGGAATCGTTAGCACAGGCTTCGAGCGTGCTGCGGTGCGCAAGGGGGTGGATGGATGGGGTGGGTGGGTGGGTGGAGGGCAGTAACTTACTAGGTCTCCATGAAGAGCGAGAGGAAGAAGACGAAGCGCAGCCAGAGCGGGGCGTCCTTGACGCCGTTCTTCTTGCTCTGCATGGCGTGGTAAATCATGATGAGGATGCCGGAAATGACAATGGTGAAGTGCAGGATGGCCTCAGAGTGCTGAAAGTTGGTCACCATGCGGCCGACCCAGTTCTTCTGCACGTTGGTCGGGTTGCCGGCGTCGAACCAGATGCCGGAGAAGAGCGTCATGGTGGCCTCGGCGCAGAGCTGCGGGTCGCCGCCGAACAGGTTGGCGAAGAAGGCGCACTCCTTCTGCATGTTGAGCTTCCAGAGGTCGCCGGTCTCCCAGGTGTCGGAGAACTGACGCTGGATGAAGAGCACGATGAAGTAGCTGTGGTGGATGACCGACTCGAAGGCCGCCAGCGTAATCACATTGCGGAACCAGTCCAGGTCCGGGTTGTACAGCAGCCCCATGGTGTCCGTCTACCTGCCTTGTGCTGTCGTGTCTGCCTGCGCGCCCTCGTCAGCCTTCGCGCTCACGCCGCGCTTGCCGCGCTCACGCCGCGCTCTCCGCGTTCACCCCGCGCTCCTCGCGACCGTTGGTAATGGTCTTGCGCCATGCGCATCCGGCATCCACCTGCGCGCCGACGCGCCCTGCGCAGCGCGTCGCGTCGCATCTCGCCGCGCCGCGCCGCGCCCAGGCGCCGCCGCCGCCGCGCCCGCGCCCGCGCCCGCCCCGCCGCCGCCACCTACCTCGCCGCGTTTCCGTTTGCCGCCACCCGCCGCGCGCGCAGCCGCCGCCGCCGCTCCTCTGTCTCCTTCCCTGCGCAGTCCCGCTTGCCACGCTGTCACTCGCGGCGGTCGCAGTCTGGCTGTGGCTGGTTTCCCCGGCACGAGTCTTCGAGTTGGTTGTCGCGCGCGCAAGTGCCTGTGCCGGCAAGCCTGGCAAGTTGCGCTGCGCGGCTGTGGCGCACGCGCGTGGGCGGTTTGGTCGCCGTGGTCGGCGAAACTAGAGGCCGAACTTGACTTGACTTGAGGCCTTTACTACAGTTAGTAAGAAGCCCAGCATGATCTGAGGACAGACACTGCACTGCTCTGCACTGCCAGTGGCAGAGCTAAGCCGTGTGCGTGGTCAAGTCAAGGACGTGCGTGGCCAGGAGGTCTGACTCATGACTGTGAAGGCTCGATGGCAAGCGGCAGCGACAAGGCGGGCGAGCGATGGCGAGCGGGTGAGGAGAGCTTGCTTGTTTTGACAGCGTGCAGTGCTTTCCCTACCTTCCACGCGGCGCTCTCTCCGAGTCGTCGCTCTCCTTTCGCCTCTCTTGTGGCTCGTGATCGCTGTCCGGGACTTCACCGTACACACCCTGGTTGCGCGATCAAGGGCGAAGAGGACGCCGGGGAGAACTTGGCAGGTAGGTAGGCCGCGTAGGCCGCGTAGGCCTCACTGCGTCTCTCTCGCGCCGTCTCGCGGCTCCTCGCGGCTACTTCTTGGGGCCTTGGACCTACGATGAGCTTTTCTGCGCAAAACGCCGAGTCAATCTCGCTACTGTCACGACTCCTGTCCGAGCTCACAGTCAGGATGTGCGGGGAACTTGTCTGTGCAGTTGTGCGGAGCCCTGCGGGCGGATGAAAGGTGGCCTGGAGCAGTCCCGTCGCGCCACGTCTTCGGCGTTCAAGACTCCAAGCCACCTTTCAACTGCACAACTGCAGCGACAAGGCCCAAAGGAAGGCTGAAAAATCACATAGCTAGCTAGCTAGCTAGCTAGCTTCGTAGCTGGAACTGTTACCTAAAAGGGCCGCGGCCATAGCTGGCCTGAATGGCCTGCGCAAGGTTGTCAACAAGGACAGCGGAGCGCACGCGGCCAATGCCGTGCGCCAGGGACGAAAAGGCGGCGAGCCTGTCCTGGCACGAGGAGAGGTCGGCGTCACCGCCGATGAAGTTGTTCTCCGCAACGTTCATGCCGAGGTCAAGAAGGATAGTGCCGGGGTTAATCATGTCGCCGTGGATGATGGGCTTGCCGAGGTTGGCGCTGGTAATGATAACATCCGCGGCGCGCGTGTAGGCGGCAAAGTTGGCCACGGTCGGGTTGCACACCGTCACCGTGGCGCCCTCGCCGTGCAGGATGGACACGATGGGCTTGGCCAGGACGTCGGAGTTGCCAACCACGAGCACCTCGGCGCCACGGATGGTCTGCTCCGGGTTCTCGTGCACGTCAACCATGGCCTGCCGCAGCACCTCGACGGAGGCCTTGGCAGTGCAGGGCCACAGGATGGCGCCCTGGAGCTTGCTGCCATACACGACGCGGCCGATGGAGTTCGGGTGCATGCCCTCCACGTCCTTGCGCGGGTCCACGGCCTGCTGCAAAACCTGAATCGGGAGCTGCTCCGGCACAGGCCTCACGACGAGGATGCCCGCCACGCTCTGGTCGCTGTTGAGCGCCGCGATGGACGCCAGGGCCTCATTCTGCGTGCAGTCCGCCGGCAGATCGCGCGTCTCCCAGTTCACGCCCAGCACCTTGTTGGCCAGCCGCTCCGCGTGTTTCCTCCCGTTCAGGTACCACGCCTGCTGCTCGCCGCCCACCTGCAGTGCGCAGACGCGCAGCTTCTCGAGCCCTGCCACGCCCGCCACGCGCTCCCGCGCCCGGGACAGCAGCCGCTGCGTCACCGGCGAGCAGTCCACCTTGCGCAGCATCTTTCCTCGGCCTCCTGCGCGCCGCTGCGCAGCTCGTACGTCTCGAGCTCGTGCCAGAACGCGGCGCTCCCGCCCCGGTCCGCTCCGCTGCGGCCTGCCCCGACTGCCACGTCCGCTGCCGGGGCCCGCGACCCCCGCGCCCGCCCGCCGGCCTGCCCGTGCGCGCGCGCCACCGCTTCTCGCTCTGCTCGCGCGCGCTGCGCAGTCGTCCGGGCGGCGGCGTGCGGCGCGGGCACCAGCCAGGCGAGGAGAGCGAGCGGTGACGGCAGCTGAGCGGGACTCGTGTTGACGCCGGACCCGCAACTTCACGAGGACTCGGACCCGGAGCCAGGCAGGCTCACTGGCAGGGCCGGGCAGGCTGCCTGCCCGGCTTGCGGGCGCTGCGTGAGAGCGGAGCTCAGGCTGGCTGACGAAAACTTGCTGCGCGAAGCGCTGGAAAGGCAACCACTGCACTGCACTGTCAGACCAGACAGGCACGTCACGTCGGCTCGAGTTCGGGACGCCATGACAGATTGACAGATGGATCTCCGCGGACGCCTTGCACGAGGATGACGCAGCGGGACGTGCCGCGGCGAGGCCGGCCAGCACGAGCTGGCTGATGGGCCGGGAATCAATCAAATGTAGGCTAGGTTACAGGGAGTTTGCTTCTGATCATCTGGCTACTAAGTAGTTAGTCGCGCGGCCGGCAACGTTAGGCCTAGCCTAGCGAACTTGAAGAGCGTAGGAGCTCGTGGCGGAGGTCGGGCAAGCAGAACTGGGCGCGACCGTGGACTGGGCGAAAGGACCTAGCTGACCGCGACGGCGGCGGAGAACCCGGAGCAGGCGTTGCAGCGACTTTGGACCAAAGAAAAGGGCAAAGGCGAGCGACGGGAGCGAGGGGATGACGGCGAGGAGCGCGACCGTCGCAAAGGTCGGCAGCGCCTCGCGCACGAGGCTGCAAAGGTCGTTTGCGAGGGTCGTCGGCGGCAGCGGCCAGACGGCGAGGACATCGGCAAGAGCGCTCGCGTCGACGCTGTCCGAGTCGAAGCCCGCATCGTGGCAAACCTTGTAAAAGGGGAGCATTGCATCGGCGTGCGCCGCGACCTGGGCATGCCGCACGAGGTCAGCATGCATCCGTAAGGCCAGTGCAGGGATCAGTACCGCCACTACGAGGCAGACAAAGAGGGAGTGACTCTTGTAGAGACGGCCCGCTGAGAGCGATGCGAGACTGCGCTCGATGCGCGTCTTGGCGGTGGCGCGTTTGATATGCTGAAGCTCCATCGCCAGGCGCACATTGAAGAAGACGAGCGCAGCCACCGTGAACAGCACGTAGGCGAATACAATTGCCATGTGCAACCCGGGGCTTGAGTAACGCGGCATGCACGCGTACGGGAAGAGGATGCTGCTGGCGCGTCGGTCTGCGGTGCCCTCGGAGAAGCCGAGCGCCAGGGTGACAATGGCCAGGACCAGCGGAATGCCGTACACCGCCAAGCGGAGAAGGTTCTCCAGTCTTGGGGTAGCAGTGGCGCGGAGGGCCGCGGAGGCGCGCACACGCAGCCAGAGCCGAAAGTGCAGGAGCACGAGCGCGGCGCCAAGCACCTGGATGACGTGCTGTTGAAGCCCAAAGATGCTGCATACCGCCGCGTTCTGTACGGTCGCCGACGAGTGAAGGTCGTCACGCAGCACAAGGGCCGGGCCAGCGCAGAGCACGTTCAGGAGAACGCAGAGCGCCGCAGCGTTGCGAATGATGCTGCCGTCCTTGCGTCGCCTTCGGGCGTTGCCAGCAGGATGGCGCCCATGCCGAAGCTGGCCACCTAGCCGCGCATGGTCCCACAGAACAATGAGGTTGAGCGGGAGACACACCACGGCCGGGGCCCAGGTGATCGCCCAAATCGTGGAGTAGGCTCTGTGCGAGTACACCTCGTAAAGCGGCCAGGGAGCCTCGCACGCAGCGTAGCAGGCCGGGTCCGTAGCATCTTGGGATGCGCACGCATGTTGCGTGGCTTGGCCGGAGCCGGCGAGCTCGGCGGCGGCGCCGGCGGTGCTTGCATTGACGAGGACGGTTGTCCACGGCTCGGGGCAGGTCGCCACCGCGGTGGACCCTGCGCAAGTCACGGCGGCACCGTTGCTCATGTAAATGTCGGCGTTCGCGAAGGCGGGCACCCCGTGCATGTCCTCGCGGATGCGCACGAAGAGCGCCTCGTTCGCCTCCACCGTCCCGTCGCAGTCGACGAGGAGCGGCAGCCCGGTGGCATTGGCGCAGACGTCATCCAGCGCGCGTCGGCACAGGCCGCGACATGGCTTGCGCGGCACCATGGACGCGCTCGCGCAAGGTCGAAGGTTTGCTGCGCAGACCAGCTCACGCATGGCCGCCCGGCAGGCCGCGGAGGTCACATCGAGGGCGTCCACGAGCGCCTCGTAGGCCTCTTGCGCAAGCGCATCTGTGGCACGCACGCTTTCACCGACCGGGGCCACATAGGCGTGCGAGTCCTCGAGCGCCACGTACGTGACGTCCGTGAACCCACAGAACCAGCTATCACCTTCCGTGGGGATTTCAGGCACCGCCTCGCAGGCGAGGGCGGCCTCGCCCCGCGGAAGACAGGCGGCGACGAACCAAGCGGCCGCCAGCGCTGCCGCAGCCCGCATGCTGCCTGCCTGGCTGTTCGCGCGGCCGCTCGCGGCGCGCGCGAGCCGCACGGGCCTGTTCGAGTCTACTTTGTCAATGACGAGCAGACTGAAGAGAGCATGGGACCTCCTTCCAGCTTTCTGATGCGGTCATTGGCGCTGCCGACATAGTCGTTAGTTGTCCGCACCGATTCCACCGAACTCGTTTCCGTCAGTTTCACCTCCGCAGAGGCCCGGCCATCCATCCTACCCAACCTGATGCTGCGGCCGCGGAGCGCGCGTTTTACACAACTTCTGTGCGGCCACAGCCGGTACGCCCCCGTCCGGGCAGTGACTGCCCCCGACGTAACGGATCAACGGCGCAAAGCAGCGTATGCGCTAGCTTCCAGGGTTCCGAGCCTCGGAATGTCGTCACCGGAACGTCACTGCACGTCACTGCGAAGCGGGTTGCCAGTCGCCGGCCCGAGCCGATGCGCCCGAGCCGATGCGCCCGATGCGACCGAGCCGATGCGACCGAGCGGGTGCCGCAAGAGCGCTTTTCGTTGTGCGCCGCGGTTTTCGCCGTTTTGTGAAGAACAGGTCGGCTGCGCCCTGCCGTCCTCTCAAGGCTCAAAATGTTGTCACCGCCAAGCGTGTTGGCGCCGACTTAGGTTGACGCGCCTGAGCTACTAGTCCTGTGCAAAATTTAGAAAAGGGGAGGGGGGGCCGCGCAACTTCAAGTTGTGGAGGGCGCTTCTCTTCGTGAGATTTCGCAGCCGGTGAAGACCCTGGTGCAGGATGAGACGAGGGGGACTCTTTGCGACCCTTGTGCGTTGTTTCGTCTTCTCGCGCGCGTTACCTCGAACGAAGAGGCACCGCACCGGCTAGACTTGGCAAGTGTCAGGCTCGCAACGTTCACGAGTGTCGCAATCGCGTCCGAAATGTAGTCGCGTTAAGAACCTACCTCATCAAAGGTGGTGGTAACCGGTGAAAACTTCGTTCCTTTGGCGGCGACGTCTCGTCGCCTTTTTGCCTGCCCTGCGCCAGAGCCATCTCTCCAAGTTCGAACGCGACTAGTTTCCGAGCTTTCGGGCTCTCGCTTCGCCTCCAGGCTGCAACGCCTACTCTGCAAGGCTCGGTTCATGCGGAGTGAGGTGCTTGCTACCCGACACTCTCCTCCCTCCCCAGCTCTCTCGCGTCCGGGTCGAGTCCTTTTCCTGCCACTGCAGTGACTGCGTCAGCCAGATCAGGTCGACCTCGATGCTGCCGGCATGGGACTGCGGCTGCGCTCTAGCTAGTCCTGTGCGGACAAATGAAGCGAGGCGGTTCGCGAGAACCTCGCGAGCCCCAAGCGTGCTCGCAGGGCGCGGGCAAGAGGCTCGGCGTGCACAGCGCCCGCCGCCCGGCACGAGCTCGACGCCTCCGGCGCAGCGAGGCAGGTCGCTCGCGCGGGAGCAGACGCGCGCAGACGCGGAGCGGCGCGCTGCCTGCCAAGCGAGTCCCACTCTGTCATCAGGCTGGTGCTGATTGTAGCAAGCTCTCACGACCATCCCGCGCCTCGCGGCGCCGCCGCCTCCCCCAGACCTTGAGCGCGAGCGGCGGCTGCGGCGCGAGCGGGCGGCAGCGGCGGCGGCGGCGGCGGCGGCGGCGGCAGCAGCGGCGGCGAGAGCGGCGGCGGCAGCAGCGGCCATGGCGGGCCGTGTGCGCGTGCTCAGCGAGCGCATCATGGTGCCGGGCAAGGGTAAGTGACGGGCGCAGGGCGCGGCGGCCCCAAAAGGCGCGGCGAGGCGCGCAGCGGCGTAGCGCGCAGCAACGCGGCGCGGCGCATGCCATGCGTGGGAGGCCGCAGAGGGACTGACGTGAGCGAGGCTGCGAGGCGACGTGCGCAGAAAAGGCCGTGCGCACGCTCATGCTCAACGTGGAGCGCAACGTGCGCAACCAGCCTGGCTTCGTTCGCGGCGAGATCCTCAAGGACGTGGCCAAGCCGACCTCGTACCTTATTCTTACCGAGTGGGAGAGCATGAAGCACCTCGACCGCTGGTTCGCGACGCCCTTTTACAAGAGTGTCATGAAGGAGCTCAACGACACGCTCCAGGAGCCTGCCAGCTACCGCATCCTGCGCAAGGCTCAGGAGGAGGTCTTCTTGCTCTGATTGAGCTCTGTGAGCTGAGAGGGTATGCGTCGCCGACCACCCCTTTAACTTGCCCCGACGAGTCATGAAATCGCGAGTCCGACGAGCGAAGGCAGCGCGTTTCGAGCGCGGCAACTTCACTGTCCAACCATGACACACCCGCTTGCTGTGGTAATGATTTGCCCGCTCATGCTCCTGCTGATGATGACGATGACGATGCTGATAACGATGACGATGGCGATGAAGATGAAGAAGATGATGATGATGCCAAGAAAACACACATTAAACTGGCTTGGGCTTGTGTGTCGGTGATTGCGAACGCTCACGAGCGCTTCGAAATGCGAATGCTTCATGCGACTTGCGTTCACTCCACGCGAGGAGAGATGACTCTACGGCCACCTGCTTTGAAATGTTCGCAAGGCGGGTGGACATGTCAGCACTTTCAGATTTGCAAATCATCATGCAGTGCTTGCGTTCAATGTTTGCCGAGTCAGATGCTCGCTGGTGCTTGGTGATGTTGTTTACCGAGGGTGGCTCACCGAGCTTTGCTTTCTGGCATTGCACATCATGCAATCTGTATCGAATGTATCGAGCTGTATCGAGTATCGAGCAGTATCGAGTATCGAGCAGTATCGAATGTATGCTACCGTTCTGGCGTTCTCAATTGGGGTTGTGCACTTTGTGACTTGTCATGGTCGCATCAACATACGCACGCACGCACGACGTCGAGGATCGCGCCATCGCCAAGCAGGCCGAGAGCGCGACCAAGCAAGCAAGCAACTGCAAGCAAGCAAGCAAGCAGGCGCGACGGGCGAGCGGGCGGCCGGCAGGGACGAGGGCAGTGGCAAGGACTCAAGGAGCAGCGAGGAGCGCAGTGACGTGGAACAGAGAGCGGGGAGCCGATCGCATCGCGGGGCATCGCACTGCCCAGGACCGCCAAGATGTTTAGCTGGCTCGTGTCGGCGCTGGCGGGCGCGTGGATGCTCAACTGGCTCACGTACGTGGTGCCGCAGATCTACCTCAAGTTCATGAAGCCGCAGAACCTCAAGTCCAAGTACAACGCGGAGTGTAAGTTTGGATTTTCACGTGAGACAGGACTGCAAGGGGGGCGGGCGAACTCACTCACGCCGCCTTGCATCGCCAACGCGCGCGCACAGGGGCGATCGTGACGGGCGGGTCGACCGGCATCGGGCGCGCCATCGTGGAGCGGCTTGCTGGCCAGGGCCTGAACTGCGTGATTGTGGCCTTCCCCGATGAGCACCTGGACAAGGCCATCGAGGAGCTCAAGCAAAAGTTCCAGGCGTGCCAGTTCGTCAAGGTGGGCGTGAACATGGCGGACCGCTCCTTCATGGGCAAGGTCGTGGAGGCGACCAAGGATCTCAAGGTCAACATCGTGATCAACAACGCCGGCTTCATCAAGACGGGTTTCTTTGCTGAGACCGAGTTCAAGGGCCAGCTCGCCAACCACGACGTCAACGCCACGGCCGCCGTCGAGATGACGCACCACTTCGTGCGCAAGATGCGTGAGGACAAGATGCGCGGCTGCGTCACCTTCACCTCCTCGCCCGCCGGCTTCATGGCGACGCCTTTCTCCGTGCTCTACGGCGCCACCAAGGCCTACCTGACCAACTTCGCGCAGTCGCTCGCTCCGGAGGTGTACCCGGATGGTATTGACGTGGCCGTCATCCACCCGTCCCCGGTCGCCTCCCACTTTTACAACAAGACGCACAACATCGACGCCCTGGCGCTCTTCAAGAGCACCGCCACCGGCCCGGAGGTCCTCGCTGACATGCTGCTCGCCTCCGTCGGCCGCGTCGTCACCATCGACCAGGGTTACTACCCTGTCTGCGTCAAGCTGCTGCTCAAGCTGCTCGACGCCAACTTCATCGCCGACGCCGCGCGTCTCACCGCCGCCTATCTTCCGGACTTCAAGAAGATGAAGGCCGAGCTGGAGAAGGAGAAGGCCGCCGCCAAGTCCAAGTGAATGAGCGCTTATCCCCGTTGCCTGCCTGCCTGCCTGCCTGCCGGCCTGCAGACCGACTTTGGCCCGGGCTGGGGCCGTGAGGTGCGAATGGACCAAATTTCCATCACCCGGGCCCACAACACCTCCCCCCTTGATCCCACGAGTAACCAGTGAACGTGTGCTTATGCTCAATATGCTCGAAACGAGGGCGAAAATGCCTTGCAATCAAGGCGTGGACAGAGAACAACCGCTAGACGAAGCTGACATTTCCGCCTCGAAGAAACCATCAAGCAAACATCTTTCGGCCGAAGAAGCGGCGCACACAGCTGACCCTGCTTCTCCCGGTATGCTAGCTAGCTAGCTAGCTGTCTAGCCAGCGCCCATACCATAACCAACAGTAAAGCGAACCACAGGTGTGCGCAAGCACTTTCGTCCCGAGCCTTCAAGTTGTCATTGCACGCAGTTGCACACAGGACTCGGACCCTCCGCGGCGCCGGCGGCACCGCCGCCAAGAGTCCATCCATCCAGCCCGTCGGCGCTCTGCAACATCAACTCGGCGCCTCTCATGGGCGTGCGCGAGGAGGCGCGCGCGCTGTGCGAGGAGGCCGCGGCCTCGCTGTGCGCCAAGCGCGATGCCGAAGCGGCGCGTCTGAGCGCGCAGCGCTCGCGAGCCGCTTCCGCGCTGCTCATGGTTCGCCGCGAGAACGACGAGCTCGCCTCGTGGCGCCTGCGCGGCGAGACCCTGCCTGCAGGCACCGAGGTCAGCACCGGCGAGGAGGGTGGCGGCGAGGCGTCCTCCGAGGCGCTCGAACAGGCACTGCGCGCGTCCGCGGGGTTCTCGCCTCGCAAAGCCGTGCCCAAGGCGATCGTGACAAGGCCTGCCTGGGCCACCATATACAAGTACAGTGCGCGCCGTCGTGCCGCGAGCCACGAGCACCGCGCAAGCGGCATCGAGGTCCTGCAGCGCTCAATTCGAAAGGACCCGAAGGACCCCATCTTGCATTGCGAGCTCGGCTTGCGCTATATGGACATCGAGCGCGTGCGCGAGGCGGCGGCGTGCTTCGACCGTGCAGCGCGACGCTGCAGCAGTGCGACGCCAAAGCGAATCCACGCAAACTGCCTGCACCTGCAGGCTGAGGTGCGGCTCGAGCTGGGCTTTGTGCTGGGCAACTCACTCGTGCGGTCCGCAGACTTTGGCGCTGCGGCCGGCGCCATGCGCGCCTGGCTCGATCTTTGCAAGTGGGACGAGGATGCCCTACACGAGGTGGACGCCACGCTGCACCTCGTTGAGGACACGCTACGGCCCATTCGGCTCGAAGACCAGGCCGTCATTCTGGACCAACACTCACTTGGGCCACTGGGCGACCTGCACATTGATGTGCTCTATGCCAGGCTGCAAGGCGCGCCGGAGGACCCGGACGCCGTGCGTCTTCGCCTTGGGACGCTGCTGGCTGAGCGGCGCGATTTCGAGGCGGCGCACGGGGTTTTTTGCCTTCTCCAGTCCGCCTTGGTTGCGCACCCGCGCCAGCCAAACGCGGCGCTCGACCTCGGTGCAAGCCAGGACTTCGATCCTTTCGACCGTGTGCTCGCCCACCGAGCGCGTAGGCACCGCACAGACGCGCTCGCGGCCCGCCTCGGGCTATGTGCCAAGGCCAAGGATCGCCAGCGCTTGGAGACCTCCTTTGCGCAGGCCGAGCGTCACGCAGCATTTGCTCGCTCCGTGGCCCTCGACATGCAAGGCAACGACAAGTCGACGGACAGTGGTATGGCATTGGAGGACACTCTCATGCGCGAAGTACGCTCCGGGGTGGCCGCGCTCGATTTCGACCGCCATCGATCAGACCAGGGAAATGTACACCCGTGGTGAAGCACTGATGATGAAGGCTGCTCGTGGGGTCAAGCCAGGAGGTGTGCGGCGAGTGAGCCGCAGTCATGGTCAACGTCAGCGCGTTCTCCGCGCCGGGGGCGCGCAACCCGGCGGACTCGGAGGTTCATCCTGACTCGGACTCGGACTCGGACTCGGACTTCTAACTTGACTCGGAATGTGTCCGCTCGACAGTCATTTCGGACCCTTTTGGCGTGCCTCCGGGCCGGAGCCGGAGCCGGCCGAGCCATCGTCCGAGTCGTGGCCGGGGCCGCGCGGTCAAGCAAGCAGTCCAAGTACAAGCAGCTCGCCCTCTCACTGTCAGAGCGCCTTACAGCGACTTCCAGCGCCTTGCAGCGACTTCCAGCGACTTTCCAGCGCTTTCCAGCGCGGCGTGGCTGGTTCCACTCCCCACGGAGCACACATCGCGGCGGGACTCAATTCTGTTCCCAAACCTGCCAGTGCGCTGGACTCATGTCCACCACCTTACGTCGCCTTTTTCCGTCGTGGTGGTGGTACCATGGTACCCACCCACCCACTGCAGTAGGTTGCGCGAAGCAGCCATAATCCGAGCCTTGCTTCGCCAAGGTGGCTCGCCTCGCCGCGCCTCGCCGCGCCTCGCCGCGCCTCGCCGCGCCTCCCCACACGCACGCCGCGGGGCAAGGCTTCCAGTTCTCGCCTCGCGTCCGCAAGCTTCACGAGGACGCATTTGCCATGGTTCAAGTAGTTGATGGAGCCAGTAAACTTCGAAAGTTTGTACCATGGTACCCTTATTTAGGAAACACTGCCTTGTTGTCAGCTTGCTTCTTCCCCTCTTCAACCTGAAGACGCCTCCGCGAGCAACTCCTTGACTGACTGTCAATTTGCCTCCAGGTACAACTTCAAGTCTGTCTTTGACTGCTATTCCCTCTCCTTTACTGCCTGCCAGCTCGCGAGCCGGCCTCGGAGCCGGCCCCGCAGCCTGAGTCCGCGCTTCGTAACGGATCGCGTGGCCGCGCGGCGCGGAGCGGCGCGGCGCGGCGCCGCGCAGCGGGCGAGCGAGCGAGCGAGCGAGCGAGCGAGCGAGCGAGCGCGCGCACGCGCGGCGGCCAGATCCTGCTGGCGGCGAGGCGCGATGGAGGCGAGCGCAGCGGCGCGAGTGGTGGCGGCGCTGCGCGAGGGGCGCGGCGGCGGCGGCTGCAGCGCGCTGGCGGCGCGTGGGCACGCGCTGGCGCCAGCGGCCGAGCACGGCGCTGAGCACGAAGAGCTGGAGCAGCGGCAGGGCGAGGGCGAGGGCGAGGGCGAGGGCGAGGGCTGGGAGGAGGAGGACGCGCGTGAACTGCAACGGCTCAAGGAGCTGCGCGCGCTCATCCAGCAGGACCCGCGCAACGTGGAGGCGCTGGCACGCGCGGGCGTGGTGTCCGTGCTGGTGCAGCGCGTGCGCGAGGCGCGCGATGGGCAGCAGGTCTTCGTGCTGCAGGTCATGGCCGCGCTCGGCTACATGGTGCAGCGCAGCCCCGACCGTATTCAAGAGGCGCTGCGCGCCGGCGTCGTGGAAGCCATCGCCGATCGCCTGCGACGGCCCAGCTCCACGGAGGGCGTCCTGCTGCTCGCCGTCCAGGTGCTGGTCTTCCTCGTGGAGGCTAAGGTGGCGCTTGACGACCTCCTGCGCGGCAGCGACGTGGGCGCCGCGCTCATCCTCGTGCTGGAGCGCGGCTGCGTACGCAGCTCGCTGCTCAACGCGCGCGTCGCCAGCCTGCTCGCGCGCATCTGCGAGTCGGACCCCTCGCGCGCCGCGGCGGCCTTTGCGGGCCTCCTGCGCTCGATCCGCGCCACCGCGGAGGCGCTTGAGGGCGGCGCGCCATCCACTCAGCTCGACAACCGGTGCATCACGCTCTGCCAGGGCCTCGGCTACCTGCTCGACAACCACGCTACGCCTCCGCAGGACGTTCTTACGGATGCGCCCGACCTCTTGATGCGCCTAATCGCGCGTCACGAGGCGCTTACGCCGCATCTGCTGGAGACGGTCGTCTGGACGACCACCTACGCGCTCAACGGCAGCCCCTCGCGCGCGCGCTGCCTGGCGCAGTCGCCGCGCGCGCTACAGCTCGCCACGGTGCTCGCGCGGGAGCATCGACTGGAGGACGGCGTCATTCACGCCTGCTCCAGCCTCCTCGCAGGGATCCTGGGAGCTGTCGACCTCGCGAGCGCGCGCTGCCTGAACCTCGTGGAGAGCCTCGTGGCGGCTGTGGACGCCATCGCCGTCGCGGTGGCCGCGCGCGAGAGCGCGCAGGGGAAACAAGGAGTCCAAGAGCAAACCCTCGAGGAGCCCGAGGAGTCCGATGATTATCTGCGCGCGCAGCACACCACGGGAAACGCACTTCGCGTACTGCGGCGCATGGCGAAGCTGGGCGGCCCGGCGCTCGACGCGCTGCAGCGGCACGGCGCCTTCCGCAGCATCGTGGGCCTGCTGCGCCAGAGCGCAGGCTTCCCGGAGGCGCTGCGCGCTGACCTCTTGCAGGAGGTCGGCCTGCTCGTGGAGCACTCGCCGCGACTCGGGCTGCACATGGCGCAGGCAGGTGCCTTGGACGAGCTCAAGACCTTTATCGCGAGCTCGCCCTCCGTGCAGGAGCTCTGTAATGCGACGCGGGCGCTGGCCTGTTTTGTAGAGCACAGCACGCCGCAGGGCTTGCGGATCACGGATCTGGCGCTCGAGCGGAACTGCGACGAGGTGCTTGTCGACGTTCTCGTGCACCGCGGCCAGCGCCAGGTCAACTATGAGGTGCTTCTCAATACCGTGGGCGGCCTCGGGTACCTGAACAAGCGCCAAAGTATGCTGGCCACCTCGTCGTCCTCTGCGGCAACGGCCGTGCCGGGGCCCTCGCTCGCTGCACACGGGCCAGGCCGCGTCCCAGCGGCGCCTCTGAACCCGGCTGCGCAGGCGCGCCACGTGGCCGCGTCCAAGGCGCTGGTCGAGCTCCTGCGAAGCGGGTCGTCGGGCGACTCGCTCATGTGGAACAGCCTCTGGACGCTCATCTACATGATGAACGGCGGCGCCGCCGAGGCCTGCGTGGAGGCCGTGCACGGCGAGGGCGCCGTGTCGCTCCTTGCGTCCATCATCGCATCCAATGCCAAGAACCAGCCGCTCGTCTGCAGCGCCGCCAAGGCGCTGCACGAGATCGTCAAGCGCTATCCGAGCGGGCTGCACGACAAGGTCACGCTGGACGTGCGCCTCAAGGTGTTGGCGTGCGCTACGCGCTCGCGCCCGCTGACGGCCGCCAACGACGTTGACTTCGCAGCGCTCGAGATCGCCATCGACCCGAGCAACATCCTCGAGTCCACCATGTGCAAGTTCAAAACGATCGACGCGGATCAGCTCCGCGCCAACGCGCTCAAGATCCAGTATGTCTCGGCCGAGGTGGAGCAGGTCGCCATCGACGCGGGTGGCGTGCGCCGCGACTGGCTCAGTCGCCTCTCGCGCGACCTCTTCGACCCGCGCTTTGGCCTCGTCATCAACGGCTTCCACCCGAACGACAGCGTGCAGCTCTCGCCGGACCCCAGCTTCGCTGGCATGTCGCACGAGGACCAGCAACGCTGGTATCTGCTCATGGGTCGCGTGCTTGGGCTCTCCGTGCTCTACGGCGACCCGCTCGGCGTGGCGCTCGTGCCCTCCTGGTGCAAGCTCCTGCTCGAGGAGCAGCCCACCTTTGACGACCTGCGCAGCGTGTCCAAGCAGTACTACTCAACCTTCTCGCGCCTGCGCCAGCTGCGCGACACGGACGCGCCCGCGTTTGCGGCTTCGCTGCGCGACCTCACCTTCACGGTCAACAGCCGCGAGCTCATGATGAAAGAGGCCTTTGAGCGCGACGCGCGCACGCCGCCCACCTCGCCACCGGCGCGCAAGCGCTCGCTCGCCCACAGCCCGCACGCCAAGAACGCCGACCAGATCCGTTCGCTCGGCGAGCTGCAGCGCGCTCTCCAGGTGGCGCGCGACACGCAGGACCGCGCCGCCCTGCGCAACCTTCTCAGCCGCCAGAACCAGCTTCTTGCGGACGCGAAGCAGCGCGCCGCCGACCAGGCTGCTGCCAGGCTCAGTCGGACCATCGTGGAGGAAGATGACGAGGAGGAGGAGGAGGACAACGACGACGCGGAGGACGGCAACGCGGACGACGATCACAACGACGAGCGCCCCAGCGCGAACGCCGAGATGGTCGCCCCTCGGCCGCCCCTCGCCGCCGCCGCCGCCGCCGCCGCCGCCCAGGCGCCTCCCCCCTCGCCCAAGCGCCGCCGCACCGCTAACGGCGGCGTCTCCGTGGACACCACCGTGGCAGCGGCCGCCACGGTGATCCACCCGGCCGACGACATGGAGGCGGACGCAGACACGGACAGCGGCGAGGAAGACTCCGAGGACGAGCGGCGCCGCGCGCGCGCCTCTGAGGCTGCTTCGCCTGGCCAGCTCCGCCGCATGCAGCGCATGATGAGCAACCTGTATGAGGGCGGCGAGATGGACGAGATTCGCCCTGAGAACTTTGACCGGTACCTGGAGCTGCTTACCTTCAAGCTCTCCGTGGAGAACGTAGCCCAGCAGCTGGCATTTGTGAAGCGCGGCTTCCACGAGATCGTGCCTCGCCAGCTCGCGCTCATGCTCCTCACGCCAACCGAGCTGCAGGCGCTGGTCGAGGGCGACCGCGACATCTCCATCCCGCGTTGGAAGGCCAACACTGTGTACAAGGGTGCCACTGAAGAGGATGCGCCGCAGCTCCGCTGGTTCTGGGAGTACGCCTCCGCCCTCTCGCGCAAGGACCGCCAGCGTCTCCTGCTCTGGACCACCGGCTGGCGCGCCATCGGCCAGGCTGGCTTCGCCCACCGCCCCTTCACCATTGAGGTCACCTCCGTCGACACCCCCGCGGAGGACGAGCGCCTCCCAAGCGTAGCCACATGCTCCTTCCACCTCTGGCTGCCCAAGTATTCCTCCAAGGCCCAGCTCGTGCGCAAGTTTGACCTTGCGCTGCAGGAGGCCTCCTTCGGCAACTGCTGATTGATAGTCTACTACGAAATGGAAACTGACCCAGATGCCTGACACAAGCTTGCACGGACACGGCCATGGCTCTCTTTGCACGTGCGTGGCCTTCCTCTGCGAATTTTGCGACCGCCGCGAGCTATCCATACATCATCATCATCCTCATCGCGCTGAGAGCGCCATTTCGACCTTGCGCTGACGAAGGTCTGCCACAGACTGCAACTCTAAGCTTGCAAGGACGCGGCAAATGGCGGCTGCCCGCACGCGTGACGACCCGTTGCGAGCGCCGCGAGAAGACATGGTGCTGCGAGGTGAGCAAGGGTTCGGCCTTGCGCTGCGGGGCGCAGTGCTACTGACTGTGAAAGGAACGCCTGCAGGGATGCAGCAATGGCACACGTGCTAACCGCCGCACGAAGGCACGGGATTTCCCCCATCCTGCATCCTTGCGCCGCGAGGCTCGCACCACACTTTACGAGCCCCTCGATCTCGAGCCTCCCAACGATCCTCTTCCAGTGCGAGTCAGCCTCCCCGTCGCAGCAGCTCTCGCTCGCCTTGCGCCCTTCGCTCATCTTTCAGCTCCCCTCCATCAGCGCAGCACGCGCGGCCTCGTCCTCGCCCTTTCTCTTCCAGAGCGAGCGCTGCGGCCCGGCCGCCGCCCTCCGAGTCGTAGGGCTCGTCCTCGTCCTCCTCGTCCTCCAAGTCCTGCTGGCCGAGCCCGCTCCCGTGTGTTTTTTAATTAGGCGCAAGTCGCGGCGCTGACTGCTGCACAGGCGTCGCTTGTCGGCGAGCACTTGGCGGCGACTCGAGGCAAGTGAAGAGGCGGCGGCATAGGCAAGCAAGCAAGGCAAGGCGGGTGATGGGCAGGGAAGGGAAGGGAGGGAGTGAGGCGCGGCAGCAAGGAGGCGCGCGCGTGGGCGGCGGCGGCGCGCGAGGCGGCGCGCGCGAGGGAGGGAGGGCCGGCGCGCGGCGCAGAGCCGCTGGCGGCGCGCGGCGCGCGCGCGGGCTGCGGAGCGCGGCGGCGGCCGCGGCGGCGCGGCGCGGCGCGCGGCGGCGGCGGCGCCCGCGGCGCGGCGGCGCGGCGCGAGCCTGGCAGGCGGGCAGGTCGGGCGGGCGGCGGCGGCGGCGGCGGGCGGGCGTGGATACGCGCGGCGGGCGTTTCGAAAAAGAAAGCGGCGGCGCGCGGCGAGGCGCGCGGCGAGGCGAGGCGCGCGCGGCAGGCGCCCGGCCGGCGGCGCAGCGCGGCCGGAGGCGGCCGCGCGCGGTGCGCAGGCCCGGCCGCTCGGTCTGGCCCAGGCAAGGCCTGGCTGGGCCCCGCACGGCACGGCACGGCACGCCTCGGCACGACACGGCACAACGCGGGCACGGCACGGCGCGAGCGGCAGCATGGAGAAGGCCGCCTGGACGGCCGACGCGGTGCAGGCCGCCGAGGCCATCGTGCGCAAGCTGGCCAGCACGGATCAGGCCGCCATATTCTGCGCCGACGTCCCGGTCCAAGAGTATCAGGACTATGCGGCGCACGTTAAGACGCCCATGAACCTGAGGCAGGTGCACGCCCGGCTCGACGCCACGGCCAGGGGGCTGGGCCTGCCGGGCCGCCCCGCCTTCGAGCGCGACCAGCCCCGAGCGGCTCCCTATGAGTCCATCGCGGAGTTCCATCGCGACGTGCACCTAGTCTTCGAGCCATGGTGCGCCATCTCCGGCCACCCCGCAATCAGCATCATGGCCAGCCTGCTTCGCAGCGAGTTCACGCGCCTCTTCCAGGCCTGGATGCTCGAGCGCCCTGTCGGCGCCCCTGTCTGGGTCGGCGTGCCCCTGGCCATTTATGAGCGTGGCCTGGGACCGGCCGCCCCGGTCGCCTCTTCGCCCCTCAGCGCTGCTAGTGCCCTTCTCGCTGCCTCCATGGCCAATCGCGGCGTCCTGCCTGCGCCGGTGGCGCTGGCGGCACAGACACAACCGCAGCTTTCACAGGATGCAACTGTAAAGACCACGGCCGCCAAGCCCGCGGCCAAGCTCGCGGCTAAGCCCGCGACCAAGCCCGCGACCAAGACGCCGGCCAAGCCACGCGCTGCCAAGGCTGCTGGCGCGGCTTCCTCCGAGAGCGCTGGCAAGACAACAGCCAAACCAGTCAAGGAGCCCTCGTCCAAGAAGCGCGCGGCAGCCACCACCACCACCCCCGCCACCACCGCAACTACCGCTCCGGCTGCCGCCGCCAGCAGAACGCTAGCCGCCGCGACCAGCTCAGATCGCAAGCCCAAACGCCAGCGCAAGCTGCCATCTAAGCAAGCGTCGGAGAACGCTCGGGACGATGACGCGGAGGATGAGGACTTGGACGAGGATGACGAGGACGACGACTTGCACGACGAGGATGAGGACTCTGACTTCTCCGACGGCGAGGGCCCGCCTGGGACCCCGCGGCAGTCTGGCGCGGCGGGCGGCGGCGGAGAGTCGTCCGCGGGCGTGAGCCCGAACGGTACTGCGGCCAAGGGCGCGACGCCCGGCAAGCGCGGCAAGAAGTCCACGCCAGGTCGCAGGCCGGCGCGTGACATGAAGGGCATTGAGATTATCTTCACCACTAGCGCCACAGAGCCGGACTTCGCCTCGGACAACGCCGAATTCAAGCCGCACTTCTCCAAGCTGCGCGCTATCCTGAGCTGGCTCGATCGCGTCTGTGCGCGCGACAAGCTCGGCGGCTGGACGATCGAGGTCATCCGCCGTATGCAGGGCGTCACAGCCGGTAGCACCGATTCTTACTTCCTCACGCCGCAGTTTAAGCGCCTGCGCACGCGCAAGGACGTTGCCGGCTACCTCGGGCTCTCGGCGGACGAGGAGTGCTCGCGCGAGGAGGCCTTCCGCGTTGCCTGCAAGGAGTTCGCCTCGCGGTTCGTTGTCGTGGAGGGTCCCAAGGCAGACGCGCGAATCGCCGCGGTCCGGGCACTTCTGCCGGAGGGCACGCGCGTGGGCGCGCCCGTGGAACTCAAGGCGCCTATCAAGCTCAACGCCTACGTGACGCTCGTGCAGCTGGGCCAGGTCGTCGACCTGCCGCGCTTCGTCACACGCAAGCATGTCTACCCGGTCGGTTTTCTGAGCGAGTGCCGCTTCTTTAGCTCGCGGCGCCCGCTGGCCATGTCCACATACCGCAACGAGATTGTCGCGGCCGAGGGTCAGGTCGCGCCCATCTTCCGCGTCACCGAGGTCTCTACCGGCCTCTGCAAGGAGGGCATCAGCCCTATGGCCGCCTGGACACTCATGATCGTCGATATTCTCATCGGTATGCATGACTACTGGGGTCGCATGGCCGCAGGGGTCGAGGCTTCGGAGCGCGTCTGCGCTCTCAACGCGCTGCCGTCCAACGCCTCGCGCGCGCTCGCCAAGGTCGAGGATGACGACAAGAAGATGAAGATTATCTCCAAAGAGGTCAAGAAGATCCTCAACGGCCTCCTTAAGAAGGTCGTGGCCAACGTCAAGCGCGACCTGGCTGCCGAGGCTGCGCGGCGCCGCGAGTCCTCCTCCAGCAGTGCGCTCGCGCTGACTGATGTTGGGACGGGCCCCATCGACGCCAACGCAGATGCAGACCCGGACGCGGACGCGGACGACGAAGAGGACGACGAGGAGGACGAGGAGGACGAGGAGGAGGACGACGACGACGATGTCGACGACGATGTCGACGACAACGACAACGATCACGAGCCGGCCGCGGGCAAGGCGACGGCCGGTGCGGACGGCGACGACACGCCCGCGACGGTCTCGGTGGTGACCAAGGCGGGGCCAGTGAAGGCGGAGCCCGATGGCGGCGCGGCGGGGGCCGCCCAGATCAAGGCCGAACGCGCTCTGGGTGTCTCGAGCGGCAACTTGTCGGACGCCAACACGGACGATCCGGACCGTTCCTCGGTGGTCTCGGGCGCGGCCGGCCGGCCGGAGGCAGAGCTGAATAAAAAGCGTCGCGCGGCACAGCTCGTGGACTTTATTCGCCTCGGCCGTGTGCAGGCCGGTCCGAACGGGCCCGGGATCAGCCTCGAGTACAAGCATAAGCTCTGGGAAGCCTCGCTGCGGGAGGACGGCATCATCATCTGCGAGGGCAAGCACTTCGACACGCCGTCCGCGTTTAGCATCACCATGAAGCGCGTTGTGAACCCGTCCAAGATGGCAGACGATGGCTGGAAGAGCTGCCAGTACCAGGGCGAGACGCTGGACAAGCTGAAGAAGGCGCTCACTGCCGAGGACCTCGCCAAGATCGAGACCTTGCGTGCGGAGCACGGCGACGAGCTGGCCGAGGAGCGCCGCAAGACGCTCGAGGAGCGCAAGATAGACGAGGCTGTCGACGCGCTCGAGGACACCACCAAGCCAGACCTGCCTGGCTTGGGCGACAAAAACTACCTCGCGGGTGCCCCGAACCTTCACTTGCTCCCCCAGCCGCACCAGATTCTCTGGTGGCAGGTCGACCTCACGCCGCTCCTCAACGAGCAGCTCGGCTCGTATCTGTTTGGCATCGAGGAGAAGAAGGTCGTCGAGACGATCGAGGCGCTCCCGCTCATGGACGCAGCGCAGAATTACCACTTCCGCTTCCAGCGCGGCGGTCGCGACAAGGAGAACAAAAAGCTCGAGAAGCGGCTCAAGATGGTGGGCGACCGCATCGACAAGGCGCTCAAGCGCATGGAGAAGCACCAGGACGCCGTGGACCGCCGTGTCGAAGCCGCAGCGCGCCGCCACATGCGCATCGAGGACCGCCACGCGCGGTCCATGCGCGTGGAGACCAAGCGCAAGGCGAAGCAGGACGTCGTGCGTATTCGCAAGGAGGACAAGGACGCCCGCATCCGTGAGCGCCAGGACCATCTCGACGCGCTCAAAGACCTGCGCGAGGAGATCAAGAAGAACAGAGATGAACACAAGGACGAGAAGGAGCAGGAGCTCGTGATGGTTCGCAATCAGCTAAAGTTCGAGGAGGAGGCCCTGGACATTTTGCAAAAGGAGCTCGATCGCGCCACCGCCGCGGCCGCGGACATTGACGAGCTGCCCAAGAAGGAGCAGAACTCCGTGCGAACTGACCTGAAGCGCGCCGAGGATCAGTTCGACAAGCAGCAGCGCAAGCTCGCCGCGGCGCGCGCGCGTCTCGACAAGCTCGAGCACGCGGAGCGCGAGCGTGGCCGTAAGACAGCCCGCACCGAACAGGTGAAAAAGGAGCTCTTCGGCTTTTACGACCAGCTCGAGAAGGCCGGCCTCGCCATTGAGGACGTCCTCGGCGCGCACACCGAGGTTGACCTCCCGGACGACCTGGAGCTCACCGCCTCCATCAAGCCGCTGGCCGTTGACACCATGCGTAGGCTCTTCCCGGGCCCGCGCTGCGGTGACCTTCTGGAGATCTGGGACTTCTTTGCTAAGTTTGCCCCGCTCTTCAACCTGTGTAAGGTCCCGGAGCATGAGGATGGCCTCGTGCGCCCCGGTGTGGACGGCGAGTTTTTCACGACGAACGACGACGACGACGGCGAGGGCGATGATGACGACGATCTCGACATGGGTGGCAATGAGGACGATCTCGACGTGGACGACGACGAGGACGACGACTACGGTGACGAGGAGGAGGACGACGACGACGACGAAGAGGAAGATGAGGACGACGACGACGAGGAGGACGATGAGGACAACATGGACGTTGACGAGGACGGCGCCTCGCGGCGCGGGTCCATTGTCGCAAACGGCGGCAGGTCCAAGGCCAAGGCCGGGTCAGCCAAGAAGGCCAAAAAGACAAAGTCCTCTAAGCGCAAGAGCAACGCGAGCGCGGCCGGTCCGCGGGCTGACGGACGGCCTCGCTTCAAGGAAGGCACGGAACGCACGCCTGTTGTGTTGCTGCCCGAAGTGCGGCAGGCGCTTGCCGCCTGCGACATGCACCTGCTTGTCCCGATGCACGTTGGCCTGGCGGAGATGCTCTTCCTCGGCTCGCAGAGTACGCACGAGAGCAACATGAGCGAAGCTGCGCGCGAACGTAGCGTGTCGGCGCGCCGATACGCTCCGCTCAACGATGCCACCTGGCCCGAGCTCCTCCGTTACCTGTGTATCTTGCAGATTCGGCAGATGGAGCTGGGCCGCGAGACGCAGTACTTCAAGGAGATTTTGCATCACACACAGGTTTCGGTGAGCTGCGTCATGAGCCGCAACGCGCGGGGCGAGGAAGACGAGGAGGATGACAACGAGGACGAGGATGAGGTGGACGAGGACGGCGAGCCGACAGGCCACAGCAAGCGCCAGGCGCGTAAGGCTGCCAAGATGCGGCTCGTAGCGATGCGCGAGGCGTCCATGGTAGCCATTCTGGCGCGCGTGGACGCGCTCGAGGAGGCGCCTTACAGCGGCAGCCGGTCCGCGGAGGCCCTCCTTTATTACCCGACGGAGGCTGGTAAGCTGCAGGCCATCTCGGCGGCCATTTTGAACGCGTCGAAGGTGAGCAACACGCCTGCCGCCTCGGCACGCAACGCCGACACCTCGTCAGCAGTGGGCGGTGCGTCCATGGCTGGCGTGCGCCGCCTCGCGCCCATCGCTGGCCCTATGCCCAAGGTCAAGGCCAAGGCAGCCAAGGGTAAAGTCAAGGCCGTGCAGACGCTTGTGCCGCCCCAGATTGTCGCGCTCAACGGCGACAAGCTCGCCTCGTTGCCTGACTGGGTGCAGAGCCTCGTCCAGGTGCGCGATATGCCCACGAACCGCGGCGCGCGCATCCGCGCCCATGTCAACGAGATGCTCCCGCAGATCCCGGAGTCCGAGACGCAGTTGCGCGCGGCCCTGAACCAGAGCATCAGCAAGGGCGTTTTCAAGTCGAATGCCGCCGGCCCGTGCAAGCGCCTTATCCTTGAGGCGCTTGTGCATACGATCCGCGCCATCAATCCAGCGCTCATGGCCACTGCGGACGAGACGGCCGCGGAAGCCGCAGGAGAGGCTGCGGCCGCGGAGGAGCGCGCCAAGTCCGAGGCGGCCCAGGCGGCCGCACCTCGCGCCTCGACCTCTTCCGCCAAGAAGGCTGGCGGGAGCGCCAAGGCGGCCGCTACGAGCTCATCTTCGCGCAAGCGCAAGAGCCGCTCCAGCACGGGGACAGGCAGCGGCGCCGCCGCTGCTGCTGCCACTGGTTCGAGCTCTGTTGCGCCCGGAAGTGGCGGTGCGGCGTCCACACCGGCGCGCAAGGCGCCCAAGCAAGGCCCGAACCCAGTGTCCGAGGCGGCGGCCAACGTGGACGCGACCTCGGAGCTGCGTCTGCGCTGCCAGGCTGTGGTGCGCCACATTGGCAACGAGGACCAGGCCAGCGTTTTCTGGGAGGAGGTCGACACGGCGACTTACCCGGACTACCTGGCGATCGTAGACAAGCCCATGGCGCTTCGCACCGTGGACAAGCAGCTGCAGGACCCGTCGCACTATCAGGACTGTGGGCAAGTCCTGGACGACATCGAGCTGATCTGGTTCAACTGCAAGTTGTACAACCTGCGCGGCTCTTACATTTACAAGCTCGCGCATGCGCTCACGTCCAAGACGCGCACGCTTTTTCGCGCCTGGGTTCTCAAGGAAGACAGCATGCTCGCCATGAACCCGTATCCGTACAGCAGTGGTCTCCCGGCCGCCCCGTGGCTCGTGGATGGCGGCACCGAGGTGGCAGGGGGAGCGGACGCCGGCGAGGACGGCGCGGGCGCTGGGGGCGGCGCTGCGCAGGCCGACGACGGTGACACCGAGATGACTGCGGCAGCGGCGGCGGGCGACGGTGCTGGCGCGGACGACGAGGACGGCAAGAAGAAGAGGAAGAGCCGCAAGCGCAAGCACGTGCGTGCGACCGTGGCTGATTACACGCTCACAGACAAGCTGAGCCACCGTGGCTTCCGCAAGGAGGGCTTGCATGTGGGCTCACGCGTTGCGCAATCTGCAGATGCGAGCGACCCGGATGCGCTTGTTCGCGGCACCGTGGTCGCTTACTCGAGCAAGGGCCCCATGTGGCGCATCAAGTTTGATGATGATGGCGCCGAGGTGAGCCTGGCCGAGGATGATCTAACCAGCGCGCTCACACTGTACGACGCCTACGCGGACAAAAAGAAGGAGAAGAAGGCCAAGCGCAAGGAGCGCAGGAAGAGTAAGCGGGCCAAGGGCGACAACGACGATGACGATGACAACGAGGATGAGGACGAGGAAGTCGAAATGGCCCCGGCCCCGGCCCCGGCAGCTGCGAGTGGCGCAGCAGACTCTGCTCCCGCCGGTGCTCGTGCTGCCATGACGGACAACGGCAATCATGTGGAGCAGCAAGTGGCGGTGGAGGCGGAAGAAGACGTCGTGGAGCAGGAGGAAGAAGGGGATGACGGTGAGGAGGAGCAGGAGGAGGAGGAGGAGGAGGAGGCCGAGGTCGATGAGCAGGAGGGAGAAGAGGAGGAAGGGCCGGCCAAGTTGACCGCCGGCATGCTGGGCGCGGGCGCCGAGCAGCTGCCTCCGGAGCATGTTCCCAAGGCACCCCCGGCAGATCGGTCCAAGCACCTGGAGCTGGCGCGCGACACGCCAGACTCGCACTTGGGCCTGATCGTGCTGAAATTCTTCGAAGAGGAGGGCTGCAAGGAGGCGTCGGTCGTCTCGTACGACGAGACCACCAAGAAGTTCGAGCTGCTGTACGTGCACCTGGAGAGCCGCGTGGAGTACGTGACCTTGGAGGAGCTACTGGCGATGGAGCGCGACTCGGCGCTCCTCGCCGTAGACAGCGAGCGCAACGGCATCGAAGACGAGAAGCGCGAGCTGGAGCGACTCGAGACGCAGACAATCGAGGAGCAGCGGCGCTACCGCGCTGCGGCAATGCAGGGTTCGGACGGCAAGCCAACGAACGGTGCGGCGGACCCATGCGCGCCGGAGCGGTGGGCGAATGGGCACGAGCTTGCGCTTCTTCGGCGGTTCGTGATTGCGCTCGGCACGCAGAGCTACGAGGACATCGATTTCGACCTGCGCACGCAGATGCTGCGCGTGCTCTGCGAGCTGGCGAGCGACACGGCGCTCTTTCGCGAGGAGATTGACCGACGCATGTGGATCACCTTGCGCACACGGCAGAAGTGGCGGCTGAACCCGCCGGTGATCGAGGCGGCGCCCAAGACGGAGACGGCGGACGAGGAAGACGACGGCGTTCTGGATCGGCTCTCGGGCGAGGGCGTTGCGGAGCAGAAGCGCATGAGTCGCAAGCTTGCGCAGTTCAAGAAGGAGCACGAGAACGACCTGAACAAGAGCCTGTTGCGTGCGATCGAGCGCGTGGAGCGCGACATCGACCGGCAAAAGGCCAAGAAAAAGCAGAAGGACGACGCACGCCGCTGGAAGGCGGAGTTGGAGTGGAAGCTGCAGACGGTTTCGGTGCGGCCCAAGTTCCTCGGTCTGGACCGCTTCTTCAACCGGTACATGTACTTTGCCGGGGACCATTCGAAGCTCTTCGTGCTGCTGGGCGCTGAGGCCGTCCAGCATGGCATCGCGGAGCCGGACGAGCTCGGGTGGCGCGTCATCGCGGGGCGGCGGAACATGAACCGCTTCCTGGATAGTCTCAACGGCAAGGGCAAGCGTGAGGCGGCGCTGCTGACCTCGATCCAGTCCCGTTGCAAGCTCCTGTCGCGGGGCGACGTGTGGGACCGCAAGTTCGAGCTCCTGGACGACGCGTGCAATGCGCCGGCGCCTGAGGTACACGCTGAAAAGGTATCGGAGAGCCGCGCGCTCGCGGACACGCTGGTTGGGGCGCACCTGCGCGAGGTGTCCAAGGAGGGCACCTCGGCGCCCACGCCGGAGCGATTCTGCAACTCGGGCTTCTCGGCTTCGGTTGTGGGGCCGCACGCCTGCGAGCGTCACCTGCGTGCGGTGATGGACGCCTCGCCCGTGCAGCTGCAGACGGGTACCCGCTTCGAGGACAAGTGTCTGCTGGACCTCAAAGTTGTTCTCCTCAACATGGAGCTTGCCATCCACCTGCACAAGATCGAGGACAACAGCGTCTGGCTCTACGACCGCCGTCGCGGCTGGATCCGCCTCGTCACTTCGGCAGCCAACTGGCGCGACCTGCGTCAGGCTGCGTGCATGCTCGAATGCGCCATCATTGACACCGCGGTGCCGCTGGAGAATTGGTATTACAACCTGTACGGCGATGCTGGCTTCGCCCTGCGGACCAAGACGGCCAGCAGCCTGGCTGTGCGGATCACGGCGCTCGACTCTGCCATTTTGTTTCCTGAGCTGTCGCGCCGTGCGAACCGCATCTCGGCGCTCAAGCGCTCCGCACGTAACCGCAAGAAGAAGAAGGCCAAGAAGAGATGAAAGAGGAATGCCAAGAAGAAGAAGAAGAAGAAGAAGAAGACGAAGACGAAGACGAAACAATTATGTGGGTGCTAGGCGTATGTGCAAGTGCGAGCCGCGCGACGAACGACCTGCGGCAAGGAGTCCTGCTCTAGACAGCCTGCAACGACGGCCCGCGACGACACGACCTTTTGTTAGGCCATCAAGTGAAGGCTTTCCGGACGGAACGCCTGGTTAGCTAGACCGCCAGCCAACTTGCTAGCTAGAGCAAGCGTGTATGAGATGAGGCATTTTGATCAAGGAGGCTACGTAGCTTGCGTTGGAGACTTGTTTCTGTTACAACCCACCCGTCCGCGCGCTCGAGGTCCACGCCCGACACGAGGCAGAGATGTGGGTCCTATTGGCCTTTTGCCATTAGTTCGCAAAAATGCGCCCTGCGCGATTCAGGTCCTTGTACACGCCGTGCACCTGCATCGGCATGTCCACCGGAAGGGCGTGCACGGCCATAGTCTCGAGCGTGGCGGCATCGAGCGTGACGAGACGCGAAATTGGCAAGGTCTCGTGATAGAGAATGAAGAGAATGACGCCATCGTCCTCCTCGGCATTGTCCTTGCCTGGCGCGGGCACCATGCGCGGCTCGCCGACGACAAATCCGGCCGGCGGGTCCCACGTGAGCATGTAAGCGTCCGGTTTCGCGTTCGGGTTGGCGTACTTCATGTCAAACTTGACAATCTGGTTGGACCAAAGCGTCGCGCCCTGGCCCGCCGCGCTCCACACGTAGCGATGGCGGCGCATGCGGAAGAGCGGGTTAATGACCGGGAGCTCGAACGGGTAGCGGAAGATGTTGGCGCACGAGCAGGTCGGCTCAAGGAGGCCCTTGTCGGCCCGGTCGTCGTCCTCGTCGTCGCCGAGCGGCAGGCCGCGGAGCACGCAGCGCTTGTAAAAGTAGTTGATACTCTCGGCCATGAAAGGCATCGTGGTGTTGGGTCGTGCGGAGGTCGGCTTGTAGCCCTCGTGGAAGACGTCCTTGGTGCGCGCGTTGAGCAGGCCGGAGTCGGAGGCAACCGAGTCAAGAACGATCTCGCGGCTGGCTCTGCGCGTGAAGCTGTTGACGATGTGGAAGCTGCTGAAGGCCTCGTTGCAGACCATGCGGTGCACACCTTGGCCGCGGCGGCCCGCCGCGATCACCTCGACGTTCTGCTCCGGCTCAAAGTGCAGAAAGTTGGCCAGGCTGCTCGTATCGAGCGACATGCGCGGCCGCTCGCTGAGGATGCGGTAGAGCACGAAGTCCTCGGTGAGGCCGACGCTGTGCGAGATCCAAAGCGCCGGAGCCCACACCGTGCCGAGCTCCTTACGCTGCAGGGCGCCATCCGAGCGGTGGAACTCCTGCACCAAGTGAAACTCCGCAACGGGCTCCAAGGTCGACATGTCCAGGCGCACGCGCGTCGGACCCGCATAGTTGAAGACCTCTCCGGTGCTCGGGTCAACAGCTGGATGGGCGGCGCCCATGGGACCAATCGGGTCCTGGTTGTGTGCAGCCACGGTCTCGAGCGTGTCTGGATCAATGCCGTGCCGGTATGCGCCGTCCGAGGTGGCAAAGAGCTTGCCCTCGTACGGGTACAGATTGATGGGGGTATTGTCAATGAGGAGGTCATACGGCCGGTACCAGAGAGAGGCCCAGCACATGGGCGTTCCGAAGGTGACGGACTCGTAGCGGCCTTCGTCGCGCAGACGGCGGAAGGTCTCGGTCTCTTGGATGCGCGTGCTGAGATGGACGCTCGTGGCATTCAGTTCGAGCGCTGTGACAGCGCCGAGGCCGTCAAAGAAGTGTTCGGTAACGAGGTCCACCCCGAAGTCGGAGAAGTCGTGGACGGAGGGTCCGTTGATGTACAGCGTGCCCTTGATCCACCTCGGCAGCGCCCCGGTCTCGAGGTGCGCCTCGCGAGACTGCACCTCGTGCATGTTGAGCTGGAGCGCCGTGGCACCGGGCGCGGCCACCGCAGCGGCAATTGCCACAAGGCCTGCTGCGCACTGCCTGCAGCGTGCAAGAGCGCTCCTGTCAGGCCTCATCCGCCGCCTCTCGTGGCGCGCCAGCTGCGTCATGATGCAAGCAGTCGCTCAGCTGCCGCCGAGCAGCGAATGGCAATTGCCTAGCCTCTAGCTTGCGACCGGCGTGCTCTAGCTTGCCGCCGTCAGACCTGGACACGCTGCGCAGCACCTCGAGGCACACCGTGCCAAGCACTGTGCCGCCCCCGACCAGGCTCGCGCCAAGCGGCGGCCGGCCTGCCCTGCGGCCACAGGCCACTTTGCCTGCTACTTTACGCGCTACCGCGCCTCGGAGCGGGCGCCAATCGCGGTCTGCCGCCGCTGGCCTTGCGCCCGCGTTGCGCCTCTCCTCCCTGTGCTTCTGGCTGGGCCCTCGACGCGTGTGTCTCCTCCTTTTTTCCACAGCTGTTGTAGTGCGGCGAACAGTGAGACGCCGCGATCCGTTGAGCTGGCAGCACCATAGGCTCAGGCTTTGTACGAGCGTCCGCGTGCTCGCGGCTCCGGCACAGTGGCGCGCTGCCACGCCGGCACCGTCGGAACCGACGAAGATGCGGCCGGCCTGCGTGCCTTCCAGCCCTTTGCCTTGGCTTGTCTAGGCGCACCTGCATGTTCGCTTCGAGGGCCTCTTCCTCCGCTGGCGCGAGTGAAGTCCGTTGCTGCGAACAGTCAGTAGGCACCGCACTGTGTCGCAGCCCTGTAACGTGCTTCCTGCAGGCGAATGCCTCCGAGGCGAAAGCGTTCTTGCATGAATGCCAAGTTCTTGCTCGCTTGCACGCAGGAGGCACGCAGGCAAGCAGGCAGGCAGGCAAGGAAGCGTGCCGCATTCAACGCATGGGCGAGACATGTCGTCACGATCAGGTCGCTCAATTAACCACCGGCACAGGGCGCCGCAGTGCGCCGCAGCGCAGCGACACATTGCGATGCTTTGCGACGCGTCACGACATCGTGAGCCTGGGGAACCAGGCCCGTTACTTGCGGAAAGCCACCAAGCCACGGCACGTATCACGTGTACGTCGTGCCGTTGTCTTTGTGGGGACACTCGACGAGGACGTGGACGCTTCTGCGAACAAGCCCGAGCAAGCTGTGCGCTGTGCTCTCGTCGCTGCGATCCGTGGCGGCTCGTTTCGTAGCGAGAATGACGCGGTGCGGCGCGGCGCGGCGAGGCGAGGCGAGACGAGGCGAGGCGAGGCGAGGCGAGGCGAGGCGAGGCGAGGCGAGGCGAGGCGAGG
>JABLUY010000312.1:0-36172 GCA_013306675.1 Thraustochytrium sp. TN22 | reverse complement strand
CTGCGCTGCGCTGCGCTGCGCTGCGCTGCGCTGCGCTGCGCTGCGCTGCGCTGCGGCGCCAACGCGACCGCCGTCGCGGGCGCGATTCTGATTTGGCGAGAGGCGCGCGGGCGGGCGCACTGGCACGGCACGGTGGCACCGGCAGGGTACCGGCAGGGCTGGGAGAGAGAGAGTCTGGGCGCGAAGGCGAGGGAGGGCCGGCCGGGGCCTTCTGCCTCGGCTGCCTCGGCTGCCTCGGCTGCCTCGGCTGCCTCGGCTGCCTCGGCGCTCACGTGGCACGAAGCTGTGCGGCCTGCCAGGCCGCGCGGCGCGGCGCGGCGCGGCGTGGCGTGGCGGGCGTCACGGCCTTGTGACTGATGACTGTGAATTCAAAATTTCAAAATTCAAACAAACGAACTTGAGTTGGACAGCGGCCAGCCTGATGAGAGAGCTGAGCAGGGGCAGATCGAATCAAGGCCCGCCGCCGCCGCCAGCCGGCCGCCGCGCAGCGGCACCGTGACCGCCGCTGGCCGCTGGCCGCTGGCCGCTGGCCTGGCCTGACCCGCCGCCTCGCAGCCGCGCGAGCCGCGCCGACGCGCGGCCGAGGCGGCCTTCGCCGTTCGCCGCTGCGCCGCCGCTCCCGCCTCGCTAGCCAGCTCCAGGCTGCAGCTAACTAACTAACTACCCCCGATAACAGTGCGCAGCACGCCTGGGATGGAGCGCCACAGGCGACCCGTGCAGGGGGCGAGCGCCCGCTTCCGGGCGCCGCGCGGCGTAGCGGGGATAGCGCTTTTTGCCCGCTGGCGGCGGGACAGGGGCGAGGATGGGGAGAAGTAGGTGGATCAGAGCGAGCAGAGCCTGCCCGACGGTGTGTCTGTCTGTGAGGAGGAGGGGAAGAAGAGAGGATCGTCGCCAAAGGCGCTTGGGCGATGGAGGAGGGCGAGGACGCGCTGCAGCGGCTGCAGCCGGCGGAGGGCGAGGGGGTGGAGGAGGAGGAGGAGGAGGACGGGCTCGCGCCGCAGGCACACGAGCAGGAGCTAGAGGCGGCCGAGCAGCGGCGGCGGCAGCAGCAGCAGCAGCAGCAGCAGCAGCAGCAGGCCGCGCAGCACGCGCAGGCCGCGCAGCACGCGCAGCATGCGCAGCACACGCAGCACTCGCAGCACGCGCAGCAAGAGGCGACGCAGCGGAAGTTCTCGGTGCGCGTAAAGCACCGCAAGTCGCAGGAATGGCAGACACTGGAGTTCGCGTCGCCGCTGCCGGAGCTGCAGGGGCAGCACTTCAACAGCGTGGATGAGTACGTTCAGACGGTGGAGATGCTGGAGGCGCGGTTTCCCCATGTGCGGAGGAGGTTCTACAAGGAAGACAAGCGCGCGCCGGCGTGGGACTACATCCTGCGCCTCGAGGTGCCGCAGGTGAACAAGGCCGGCTCGCTCTGCACGCACATGTGCGCGCTCTGCGAAGAGGCACAGCGGCCGTGGCAAGACTGCCTCGTGGCCGTCTACTTTGTGGACGGCAAGGCCAAGAGCGCCAATGCCAACTCACACCTGAACAACAACCACTCCGAGGTCTGGGAGAGTCTCCGACACAAACGGGCCTCGGCGCCGGCCGCCCAGGACGCCGTTGCCGCGGGCGGTGATGGCAGCGCAGCCGCCTCGGGCGCCTCCGCGGGGGATGCGCCAGGCACGGCAGCAGCTGCAACAGCGGCTGGTGTGGCGCAGACGCACGCGCAGCCGCAGCACCAAGCGCCAGCGCAGCAGCACGCCAAGCGGCGCCGATTCTCGGCGACGACGCGCGCCACAAACCTGGGGCCGCCCGAGCCTGGCGGCCCGGGAGGAGGCATGGGCAGGCCGCAGGTTGCCGGCGGTGTATACGGCTTGCACGAACCGCGCAAGTCGGGCTCGAGCTTGGCCGCCTCGCCCCTCGCCGTGACGTTGCGCTCCAGCGTGCTGCGGCTGCTGCTGCAGACCGGCGCCTCGCTAGACACGACGCGCGCGCCGGCTCTGCGCGAGGCCCTGCAGGCCGCGAACCGACTCGGCGTCGATCTCATGCCCGCGCTCATGCAGGCTGCGCTGCCGCGCGAGGAGGACTGCGCCGCAGACTTCGGCCGCCGCCTGCGCCTTGTGCGATCCTCGCTCGCGGCCGAGCGCCAGGCGCACTGTGTCGAGCACCACGCCACTGCGATTGCCGTGCGCAGCAGCAACAGTGGAACCGCGGACGGCGCCGGGGGCGGCGCCGACGACGGTCCTGGCGCCGACGACGGCGATCCGAACGTCGACAGCGGCGTGCCCGGCCGCCTCGCGCTGCAGAGCGACCCACTCGCGCGCGGCGGCTCCGTCTTCTTCATCTCCTGGATCGACCCGCGGTCCTGGGATCGCATGCAGTTTGCCTTGGCGGCCGCCGTGCCTGGCGTCGCCCTCCTGCCGCGCCTGCGCGCGCTTGAGCTCGACCCGGCCTCCGTGCGCTCGCTGCCGCCGCGCGAGCCCTCGCTCGAGGCGCGCGCGCGCGAGCTTCTGCTCGGCGCGCCCGAGGCGCGCGTCGAGTCGGCCTACAAACTCCTCAGCGAGGCGCTCCAGCTCTGGCGCAGCATTCTAGGCGTGCCCTCGCTCTGGGCGCTCGTGCGCGACCAGCTCGCGGTGCCTTTCTCCTCGCCGCTGCTCGCCGCGCAGGAGGAGGCGCCCTGGTTCCTGCTGCAGGCACTCCTGCTCGAGCGCCCTGCCATCCATGCTGCGCTCGCCTCCGACGCCCTGCTGGACGCGGGCGTCGCCGACGCCGGCCTCATGGCCGACTGGCGCGCCGACGCTTGGTGGGCAAGCCTGGCGCAGCTCGAGGCCGTGCTGCACGCCGCGCTCGCGCTTCCTTTCCCCCCTGAGGTTCTCCCGACCACGGGCGTCGCTGTACTTGCGCTGCTGCGCGCGCGCTGCCTCCTTGGCCGCGGCTCGCTCGCCATCGCGGTCGGGCCCACGGATACCTCGGCATCCGGCGAGGTGGGCGCCCCCCCGATGCCCTCGCCCCATGCGTCCGCGCAACGCGGCAAGCGCGGCTGGGCGCTGCCGCGTCGCGAGGCGGCCTGCCTCCCACTCGACCCGCACCTCTCCCACCCGGGCTCGCCGTCGCAAGCGCGCCACCCGTACGGCGACCTGCCGCCCGGGCCGCCGCCCCTGCTTGAGCTTTGCGCCGCGGCCGACGAGATGCGCGTCGCGCTCGCCAACACGCTCGATGCCGTGCTCAATAACCTGCACCATGACCACCTGGTTGCCATGCTCTGCGACCCAGTCTTTGTCAGCCTGGGTCAGGGCCTCATGCACCTGCTCCCGGCCTACAAGGACCTACTCTATCGCTCGCTTGCCGCCTTTGAGCAGGCCTTCGTCAACGAGGTGGACAGCATCCCGCGCGGCGCCGCCGAGTCGGCGCTGCCCACCTCTGTCTTCACAATGGGCAACTGGCGCCCCGACACCAACAACGCCTCGACCGACGCGCTCCTCGCGCTCGCCAACACCGTCGGTATCGGCCCTAGCCTTGCTCCTTCGCTCGACAGCGATGAGCTGCGCCGCTGGCTCTCGCTCACCGTGCACTGGGGCACCATGCACCCGACCGGCGACTTTTTGCGCGACCCCTTTCTAGCATCCACCAACGGCGCCGCACTCGCCTTTTGGCGCCTGCACGGAAGCGCCTTTCCGATTCTGCGCAGGCTCGCCTGCCGCTTCCTCGCCTTTCCTCCCCCCTTTGCCATGTCACCTTCGCTCGCTGACGTGCTTCCGGACGCCGCATTTGGCTCCGGCCCGGGCCTTTCGCGCATGCAAGAGATCCAATTGCTGTGCCGGCTCAACGCCCCTGCCACCTCGCTTCTCGAGGTCATGCCAGATCCTGACGGCGCCGACGACGATGGCACCTCCACCATCGTCACCGACTTTTTCGACGGCGCCCCGCCGGACGACCTCCACTATGTGTGAGACTGCGTCGCTCGGGAGCGAGCGAGCGCGAGAGAGAGAGCGAGAGCGAGACTGGACCAACAATCCGTCAGCACGATGACATACCATCCATCACCAAGGTACCCTCAGGAGTGCTTGGCAAGCGCAAGCTCTTAGACTCAAGAGCTCGAGTTTTCAAGCCCAAGTGATCGGACGACCAAGCGATCGAACGATCAAGCTCAAGCTCAAGCTCAAGCTCGTCGGTTGTCTTTGTACTAGCTCTCAGCTCACGCCACGATAACGTCCTCTCCATGTTCTCCACCATCACAACCCTCCCAAATGCAAGCTCAGGCTCACGCTCAAGCAGGCTCGTCCTTGTCCTGTGCATGAGCTCAGCTATCGGCTCACGCCGCAACGACATTTACTCCACCTCCTCCACAATGGCGCCCTCACGAGTTCAAGCGCGCATGAAATGTCAATGTCTGCATGCATGAACTCACATCAAAGCTTGCCCGACCTGTCTGTGACTTGCCTCATGACGACGCGACACAGCCTTGGTGGCCGGGGCACAGCCACGAAAGGGGCCAGCGTCCCGACGTGCACGCGGCAGCCGCGCTCGCGGGCCTCCTCGGCGCTCGCCGCCGCGCCTCGCCTCGCCTCGCCTCGCCCCGCCTCGCCGCCGTGGCGCCGCCTTCCTTGACCGGCAACGTGCCAACGCCCGCTGGCGCCAGTCACAGTCTAGCAAGGGCAAGCCGAGACGCGGCGGCAGCGGGCGGCGGCGGCGGCGCGGGCGCGGACGAGCCGCCGCGGCTCGCTTGTCTCCAGGCTTGCGCGCTCGCGCGCCCGCGCGCCCGCGCGGCGGCGCGGATCGTGGCGCGGCGGCGCGGCGGCGCGGCGGCGCGGCGGCGCGGCGCGGTAGGTGCCGCGCTCCTCCGTCGCGCGCGGCGCACGCGCGAGGCAGCGCGGCTGGTGGCTGGCTCGCGCGCGGCGCGGCGCGGCGCGGCGCGGCGCGGCGCGGCGCGGCGCGGCCGGCGCGACCCGCGTGCGCGACGCGATGTTCACGCTGCTGTCCGGGTTTTTCAAGTGGCTCTTCTCCAAGACGGAGGTGCAGATCCTCATCATCGGCCTGGATCATGCGGGCAAGACGACGCTGCTGGAGCAGATGAAGGGCATCTTTCACAAGTCGGCGAACCAGATCCCGCTCGACAAGATCCCGCCCACCGTCGGGCTCAACATTGGGCGCATGGACATCAACAACTGCCGCGTCATCTTCTGGGACCTGGGCGGCCAGATCGCGCTGCGCTCAATATGGGACAAGTACTACTCGGAGGCGCACGGACTCATCTTCGTGCTGGACTCCGCCGACACGGACCGCTTCGAGGAGGCCAAGGCCGCCATGGAGTCGCTCGTCGACCATCCTGAGCTTGCCGGCGTCCCCTTGCTCGTCTGCGCGAACAAGCAGGATCTTGCCACAGCTCGCGGCTTTGAGGAAATCGACGCCTACTTTCAGATTACCGACGACGCCGCCAAGCACGCCGCCATGCTCGCCAAGCACGCTGGCGGCGCCGGCACGCTCACCGACGCCGAGACGTCGCCACTGCGTATGGACGTGCACCGCTCGACCATGGGCAGGAGACGGGAGCGCAGGCTACAGTCTGTCAGCGCGCTCACCTGCTCCGGCATTGAGGAGGGCGTACGCTGGCTCATCGACTCCGTGCTCAACAACCCTGACGTTGTTCGCGCGCGCCGTCCCCATTGACCTCTGAGCATTTTTCTGTGTGACCCGCGACGAGCGGGTGTGGGTCTGTCTGGTGCGGGCACGGGCGCCGGCGCTGGCGCAGGCGCGGCTGTCAGCGCAGGCACGGGCGCGGGCGCGGCTGTCAGCGCAGGCACGGGCGCAGGCGCGGGTGGGCGACCCAAGCTTCGTTGTACTTACTCTAGAGAGCCCTCTAGCTCAGATGCAGAACAGATCTTTCTTAAGATGAGGCCTTGACCGTCGTGCAGGAGCCCCGGCGCTTTCGCATTAACGGCGACTTCCACGCCGACGACGTCCACCACCACCACCGCCGCCGCCGCCGCCATTGTTGCTGTTGTTGTTCCCTCCGGCACCATTGCCGCCGCCGCCGCCGCCGCCGCCGCCGCCGCCGCCGCCACGACCAGTACCACCAGGAGGACCGCCCTTCGGTTCTGGTCTCGTGGGCGAAGGCCGCCTCGCAGGCGAGGGCCGCTTGCCTTGATCGTTCGGCCGCCAGTCGCGAGGCCGGTCACGTGCATCGCGAGAGTCGCGATCTCGAGCATCACGCGCGTCGCGAGCATCACGACCGTCGCCGCCACGATCGCGGCCAGAGTAGTAACTACGGTCACGGTCGCGGTCACGACTACGGTCGCGATCACGGTCGCGGTCGCGGTCGCGGTCGCGGTCGCGGTCGCGGTCGCGGTCACGGTCTCTGGCCGAGGCCAATTGCGGCAAGGGCCGGCGTCGGTCCGCATCCGAGCTGGATTGCGAGTCGCGGCGCCGTGGCTCGGCGGACTTGCGGTCGTCCTGCTTGGACGACGGCTGCTGCTGCTGCTGCTGCTGCTGCTGCTGTGGCGGTTGTTGTTGTTGTTGTTGTTGCTGCTGCTGTTGCTGCTGCTGAGGTTTGGGCTTCGGCTGCTGAGGCTTCGGCTGCGGCTGCTGAGACTTCGGCTGCGGCTGCTTCTGGTCTTTCGACTTGGGGTCCACGCGAGCGCGCTTGCCGGAAGGCGACGGAGACCCATTTCCTGCAGCAGGCGCGGCATCCTCACGGGAGCGCTTCTTGCCCTGCGCCGGGGGCGCAACCGGGGCAGCGGTCTTTGCCTCAGAGCTCGGCGCCGCATTGCCGTCCGCCCCAGTCGGAACATTCTTGCGGCGCCCAGCGCGGTTCTGCGCCGCCTTGGTCGCCGCCGTGGGCTTGGCAGGCTCCTCTGCCGCGGCGGCCTGCTTGGTGGGCTTGGCAGACTTGGCGGGTTTGGGGAGACCCTCCTTGACGTCCATAACAAGCTTCTCGGTGCGCATCCGTGTGTCAAGAAAAGTCTCGTAGCGGCGTGACATGGTGACGATGTCCTGGCGTTCGTCAGTCTTTGCGAGGCGCGCGGCAACGTTACGCAGCTTGATGGCCACGGAGGCGTGCGTGGGGAAGTAGTCGCCAATCTTGCCGGTGATGAGAAGCGCCGTGCGGATGTGCATGTAGGAGGTGGATCCAAGCGAGCCGAGGCAGATGGTGAGAACGTTGTCATGAAACCTGCGCACGAGCGCGGAGAACTCCTCGAAGGTGACCTTGGACGAGGCCGGGTCCGTGAAGGTGCGAAAGGCGCCCGGCTTGCTCTCGAATTGGGACTGGTAGGTCTTGCGGTCCTTGGTCCAGGTGGCGAGGTGGTCAAGGAGGTTCTTGAGAAAGATGCCGAGATTCTCCGCCTCGCGTTCCGTGACGCAGACCATGTTTGCGACAACGAACTGGACTGCCTTTTTGTAGAGAAAAGCGGTCGGGCAGTTGGGCACGCCGCGCTCATGCATGAGGCGCAAAAAGCGCGCCGAGTAGAGTGCGTCCGTGAGCGAGAAGAGCGCGCGCGGAAGCACACAAATGTGCAGAAACTCGTTGAGCGCCTGCAGGTTGGCCGGCGTGGTCGCGCCCTCCATGGACGGGATCCAGGCCGGCATGCCGGCGTCAAAGTGCTGCAGCACGAGCGCGCGATTTTCATTCTGAAGGTGCAGCTCGCGCTGAAGTGTGGCGATGGCATCTTCGCAGCGCTGCAGCTCGACCTTGCGCTTCTTCTCAGAAAGCGCCGGATCGGCGTTGTTGCCCTGGAGCCCCGCAACGCGATCCTTCAGGCGGTCCGTCTCCTCGTCATACTGAGCGCGAGGCACGGAAATGTCGTAAAGCGAGAGCGACCAGAAGGCGACGTAGAGCGAGGGAGAGAGCAGCTTCCACTTGGCGCGCGCCTCGATCTGAGCGCGCGCCGCGGCCATGAGCTCGTCGCTGGCGGGCGCCCAGCGTGCCAGCGCCTCGCCCTGCAGCGCCCAGCGCGGCTCCGCGCAGGTCGCCTTGAAGGCATTGTCGGAGCTTGCAAAGAGCTCCTGGTGCAGCGCTGCGCTGAGCAGCGGGCGCACCATGTGGAAGGCGACAACGGGCTCCACAAAGAAGCGGTCGCACAAGTCTGTGAGCGGCAGCATGTGCTCATCGGCCAACGTCTGGACGGGGACCTGGACCGTGAGGAACTCGACAAACTGCTCAAGCACCGAGACGCACTTGTCGTGCTTGTGACCGATGAGCTTGAGGTTGCTGTCGACAGCGCTGTAGAGCGTGGTCTGCTGCTGCTGCGCGATGAGCACGAGCAGCGGCATCACCAGACCGTTGTCCTTGAGCACGTCGCGCAGCGCCTGCATGGGCCGCTTCTTGATGACCTGAGTGGCCGTGCCCATGGACGCACGCACCTGCGCGCGCAACTTCTCGCCACCGCCCATGGCCGCGATAGTATCGTCCGAGACGTTCTCAATGATGTCCAGACCAGTCATGCGCGAGATGAGCTCTTCCAGCGCGAGCAGGTCCAGGCTGTGCTTGTCGCCCAGCTGCCTGCACAGGTACTCAAGCAGGCCGCAGAGCTCGATCTCGGGGTACTTGGCGTAAAAGAACCCGGCGAACTTGCAGAGCGCCTGCAGCCAGTTGGCGTGCGACTGGCCATCCTCCTTAATCTTGAGCTGCTCGTCCTTGCCCAGGTGCGCGATGATGAGGTAGGCCAGCACGTCAAAGGAAAGCGGCGACAGGTACTTGATGGCGTCCACCATGATGCCGATGAGGTTGTCGTAGACCTGCACATTGCTAATCATGGCGGACAGTGTCACGATGGGACAGTTGTGCGAGATCTTGCCAAGGCCGCGCGAGACCAGGCGCATGACGTCCTTGTTATTGGCGACACGTTTCAGCACTCCCTTGGCCTCGTGTGCCGTCTGCGCCTGCACGAGCTGCAACGCCGGCACGCGCTCGTAAAGGTCGGATCGCTGCACCTCGTACAGGTCGAAGCGCACGGCAAAGGAGAAGCCCTTGATGACCTCCCAGAGCTCCAACATGAGCGGCGGGTTGGGCGTCGGCAGCAGCGCGGCCGCCGGCAAGAGCGCGTGGCTCATCATGCGGATAAGCTTGCGCTTGCGCGCCATGTCCATATCACCCGGCGCGTTCGCCTGCGCGCGCGCGATGCGAACCACCTTGGTAAGCAGTGCCACGTCCTGATGCAGGCGGTGCGCCATGGTGACCACCACGTCGCTGAGACGCTCAAAGAAGTCGTCCAGCGTCCGCGCCGGCCGAAAGTGGCCCACTTCATCTCCTTCTTCGTCTCTCTCTTCTTCTTCTTCTTCTTCTTCTTCTTTTTCTTGGCCGTCGCCCTTCTCCTCCTGTTTGTTTGCGGACGCGGGAGCGTGAGATGCGCGATCCGTGGGGCGCAGCTTGGCCGCGAGGGCGCCCAGCGGGCACGCATCCGACCTATACACGGGGTCGAGCGCCTTGTGCAGCTTCGCAAAGACGACGCGCTGCACGGCCGGGTGGTCCAGAGCGGCGTCCTTGTCGAGCGAGGAGGCCAGCTCGATGGCCTCGGTCCAGTAACCGGCGGCCAAAAAACCAGCAACGAGGCCGAACTTTTGGTGCGTCGTATCCTCAAAGAGCGTCTGCGCCGCGAGCACCTTGCGGGCCTCGGCCTCGGCCTCGGCCTCGACCTTGGCCTCCTCTGCGGTGCGCGTGCGGAGGCGGACCACGCCCACCTTGCGAACAGCGTCCTGAATGCGGCGTTCGCGCGCGCGCGCGATGGTCTCCACGTCCTCGGCGGGCGGGTACAGGTGCGGCAGCACGTCCTTGAGCGTGAGCAGGTGCTTGTCGCCGCGCATGATGAGCTTGGCCGTCAGGTAGTACAGCGAGAGCGGAGTCGGCGGCGGCGGGACCGGCAGCGTGGGCTTAGCTGGCGCCGCCGAGTCACCGGCGCCCGCGTCGTCCTTGCTGCTGGACGCCGGCCAGGGCTGATCCGGCTGATAGGACTGGAACTTAAAGCCAAGCAGCTGTTTAAGGTTGGAGACGCGGAAGCTCGCGATGAGCGTGACGAAGGCGTCATTGTTTGCGTCGCGCTCAAAGACCTCTAAGAGCACGTCGAAGACGCGGTTGGGGTCGAGGCGAAAGTAGCCGATGAGGCGCTGCACGTTCTCCAGCACGGCGGCGGCGTTTCCGGAATTGAGCGTCTCCAGCTCGGTAATAAGCTTGGCAAAGCCCTCGCTCTCTTCGGCCAGCAGGTTGTACTTGCGCTGCCGGTAGAGCGCGTTGGTGTTGGCCTTGACAAGCGCCTTTGTGAGACGGTCGGGCGCGAGCGCGTCGCCCCAGCCACAGGCGCCGATGAGGTCGAACTCGAGCTGTTCTAGCAGCGCGCGGCGGTCCACGACGCCGCCGTCCACAACAGCGTTGACCAGCGCCACCAGCCGTTTCCATTGCTGGCTGAGCATCTTCTCCTCCTCAGACTCCAGGCTGCGCACCTCGACGCCGACCAGCCACAGCGTCTCTGGTAGTCGCTGCGTCAGCCGGGCCCCCATGCCGTCCATGCAGCTCACCACCTCGTCGGCGGCGCGGCCGCCATGCACGGCCGCCCACACCAGCTCAAGCCCGCACCGCGCCCAGCGCTCCTCGTCCTGGCCGCACTGCGCAGCCAGCTCCGCGGCGCCCAGCGTCGCGCCGCCGCCCTCCGCGAGCACCTCGTACGCGTGCAGCGCATCCTGCAGCTGCTGCTCCGCCACCATGGCGCGCGCCGAGCCTACGGTCGCGCTCGCGCGAGTGCGAGCGCAAGGTCGCGCTCGGGCTCGAGCTCGAGCTCGAACTTGAGCTCGAGCTCCAAGTCGTCACCGTTGGCCGTCACCGCCGTCGCTCCCACGCCTCCTTGCGCACGCGCCAGGCGACGCTGCGCTGCGCTGCGCTGCGCTGCGATGCGATGCGATGCGATGCGATGCGCGGCGCTGCGCAGCAGCTGCGGCAGCTGCTGCAGCTGCGGCCTCGCGGCGCGGCGCGGGTCTGGGCAGATGATGATGATGATGATCCATCCTCCAGGCAGAGCAAGATGGGGCCCAACGTGCGCGCGGCGGCACGGCCGTGCGGCAAGGGGCGCGCGGGCAAACCCGGGTCGGGCCGCCGAAAAGCGCAGCTCGGAGAAGCTGGCTGTGGGCCGCGCTTCTGAGGGCCCGGAGGCAATGGTTGGTCTCCGGCCCCGCAGTGGGGGCGACAGCTTGTTGTATGCTTAGAGAAAACCCGGGGCATTGGCCCCCCGACAACAACAACCAAGCTGCGTGGAGGTGGGGCAGCTGCGGTGCAGCACAGAACGTGCCGCAAAGAGCCCCGCAGAGCGCCTCGGCGCACGGAGCGCGCGCGCGCGACCGCGGAGCTGGCGCAGCTCGCTGTGGGGGCCGCGGGCGGCGGCGCTGCCAATCGCCCGGCGCGCGAGGGCAGACCTGCAACCGAGCGCGGCGCAAGCAACCGAGGCTTCTAGCGCGCGGCGCGCGGGCGAGCGGGCGAGGCGCGGCGCGGCGCGGCGCGGCGCGGCGCGGCGAGGCGAGGCGCGGCGAGGCGCAGCGCGTCGCGGTTCCGCGCGGGCGCGCGGGCGCAGCGCGGCGCGGCGCTCCCCTCCCCCTCCATCAGCAGCCTTCGGAGGCCCCAGCCAGCTTCTCCATCGCAGCGCTCCGCTCCGTCCACGGCGAGACCCCGCTCAGGCCGCTCGCCGGCGCGAGCTCCCGCGGCGCGGCACGGCGCAGCGCAGCGCAGCGCAGCGCGGCGCGCAGAAGGAGGTCGTCTGCAGCCCGCGCGGGCAGGCAGGCAGGCGGGAAGGCGGGAAGGCAGGCGGGTGGGCAGGCTCGCGCTGTCTCGCGGCGCGCGGCGGCTCGGAGGTCGGGGACTGCGTTTGCCAATTGCCAACTAGGCTTGGGCGGCGCGAGAGGGAGGCAGGCGCGGTCAGGCGGCGGCAGCGGCGCGCGCGGAGAGGGCCGAGCGCAGCGCGTACGGCGAAGTCCGGAAGGGTCTCGCGGCGCGGAGAAGGCGACCGGCAGTGCAGGGCCGGCAAGTGAGCAGCAGGCAGCGCCAGCAGCGCTTGGTGAGGCGGAGAGATGCACGAGCGGCCGGGCGCGCAGACCGCGTTGGGGGCCGAGGTGGCGGCAGTGGGCGCCGAGGCGGCGCGCTACTGCGTGGCGGTGAACTCGCTGCGGCAGCCGGCGACGACGAGCGCGGTGCGCGGCGGGATGACGTGGGGCGTGGCGGCCATGTGGCCCTTCTGGAGCGCCGTGGCGCACAACGTGCAACAGCACCCGGATGAGCAGCAGCAGCAGCAGCTGCAGCTGCTGCAGCGGCTGCAGCAGGAGGGCGCCGAAGGCACCGGGGCGGGCGCCGGTGACAAGGAGCGCTGGCGGCACGGCAGCGACTCGCGCGGCGCGTGCGGCGGCGTGGCGCTCAAGGAGTACGAGAACCTGCACATCTCGCGCAAGCTGAACTCGGCCTTTGAGCACCTGCTGCGCAAGAAGGAGCTGGCGCAGGTGGCCCGCAAGCGCCGGAAGGAGCGCGACGGCGACGACGCCGAACAGGACCCGAGCTGCGGCCACGACGCCTGGAGCTCGTCCTTTGACCTGCACAGCCTGGACGAGTCGGACGACGACATCAGCGACCCGGGCGACCCCACGACTTTTTTGGAGACGGCCGACAAGAAGGAGGTGGAGCGGAACCGGTGCAAGCTGGCCGAGTTCCTGCGCCGCGAGCGCATCTGCACGCAGCAGATGCTCGAGTGCCACGAGACCTTCCGCCGCTCCGAGTGCGAGGCGCGCGTGGCCAGCATCGAGCGCGTTTGCGGCAAGGAGATCTACGAGGTGCAGTGCCAGATTGAGTCGCTCAAGCACAAGCTGCTCGCGCTCGAGCAGCAGCGTGACGAGATGATGGCCGACACCACCTGCACGTACCAGGAGATGGGCGACTGCCTCAAGCAGGACGCCGAGAGCGTCGCCGAGGCGCAGCGCACGCTGCGCGCCTGCGCCGGCCAGGACTACGTCACGGCGCGTCAGAACGTCGCCTCCGTCATGGGCTTTTGCCGCCGCCGCATCGAGCAGTCCGAGGGCCGCAGTCTGCCGCTCAAGTCCGGCGCCCCGATCAGTGTCGGCCCCGAGGTCCCGGCGCTCCGCGCCGAGGCCGCCGAGGACAGCGTGCAGGCCGTGCTCAAGGCCGCGCAGGACGCCAACGCCACCGGCAAGGAGTTCCTCCAGGCTGACGCTGCTGTGCAGCGCTGGATCCTCACCGGCAGCCGCCCCTCCACCAAGGACATTGTGCGCTGGCTGCGCACCAACGCCAAGCTCGCCTCTGCGCTCGGTGACCGCCTGCTCGACCTTGCCGATCAGTCCTGCGAGATGGACTTTTTCGACAAGGTCGAGACCTTTGCTCGCAAGTGCAGCCTCCTCGTTTTCGACGGCTCCCGCGAGATGCTCTCGCTCAACCCGGAGCCCGTCGAGGTCGACGACTCTGGTTCCTCTGACAGCGAGCCAGCCCACGGCCAGGCGCACACCGTCTGCACTTGCCAGCACAACGACGACGCTGGCAGCCGCATTGCCAAGAAGCGCCGCCGTCAGGCTGCCGGAGGCTTTTGAGCGTCGCCCTTCGGATGTCCCCTGCAGCGCCCTGCGCTCGGGTGTGACCTCCGAGCAGCTCGCAAGCAAGCAAGCGAAGCAAAGCCACGCAAAGCAATGCGATGCAAAGCACAGCAAAGCAAAGCAAGCGAGCGAGCGGCAATCGCTCGGCGCACTCGGTCGACGGACCGAGCCGAGCTGGGCTGGAATGACAAGCGTCCGCTGGCCTCACGTTGGGCACACTCGCAACTTTCTGCGATGAGTTCGTGCCCGCGAGCCAGCTGTTTCACACGTCGCACGGCATCGTGCCGCACTCTCCCCTCCCCCCCCCTCTTTTTCTTTCCGTGCATATGCCTCGCGTTGCAGCTAGCATGCGTCTGGCACCATCAGCACGTGCACCTGTCACATCGCATGGCAGATGCCCTCCCTCTCTGCTGACGGATGCCATTCCTGCTGCTTCTGCGGCTCAGCTTGCGCGGCACAAAGATGCGGCGGCGGATGATGCCTGTCCTCGGGACGCGACAACGACCAGGATGACGACGACGACGACAAGCCGCCTCTTTTAAGAGCGAGTGGCAAGCGTAGGAGTGCCCTTTGGCAGGCGGCAGCCAGCCGGCCGCTCCTCGCGCCCAAGCGTCCCTCCAAGCCCGCACGTCGAGGTCCGTACGCTGTCGGTACAGGTGCCGGCACACAGCCTCGAGCCGCGCGACGCCTTATGGCAACGCGCCCTTCGTTTTTCTACATATCATCATGACGAAGCCAAAAGCATGACAAGCATTTCTCTTATCTCTTCGACACACTCTCTTTGACGCGTGCGGAAGCGCAGGGCGTCACTACGAGCAGCAGGGCGGGTCGGGATGGATTCGGTCAACTTTTCTTAGAGCTCCATCCTTTGTTGCCATGTAGGCCCAGATGAGCGCGCGAGTTTTTCTGGCCCGTCAAGGTTGGCTGGCCCCAGGAGAGAAGTTTTTGCGTCGCCCCAATGAAGAGCACAGAAGAGCACGTTTCCCGGCCCAATTTCCCCCCAAGGCGGCCTCCCAAGGCGCGTCTCGGCGCGCGAAAGCTCGAAAAGCACCACTCCCGGCCCGCCATGCGCGTCGCCGTCCCTCGTCTAGCTTAGTAGCGTCGCGTTTCTCGGCTTCCCCACGCCGACAAGGCAATCCACCGTCCCTACTCTTCCCCTCTGCAACCTGTGGACACCAACACGCCCAAGTGCGGAGCCCCCTACTAGCTAGCTAGCTCCAGCCGTCGCGGGGGCTCTGTATAAACTCCGCCTGCGCCGGCGCGGGCTGCAGTAGGTCCGCCGGGGCTACCGACGGCCGTCAGCCTTGCTTGGGCCCGCGCCAACTTGGACCGACTGGCGACGCATCAGTGGCACGGTCTCGACGCGCCTCGTGACGCGCGACGCGCCCTCGCTTTTGCGGTCGGCACCGCGTCTGGACTTGAGCTCGGAGCTCGGAGCCTGCGGCTGCTTGCGGTGGCGGGCGGGGCTGTGCCCCGACGCTCCCGCAGCCAGGATCAACCGAAAGGAGCTGTTGGCATCCAGGGTCCCGCACCGAACCGTCCGCCACAGCTCAGCTGTGGGCCGAGCAGGCACCGCCTCCACAGTGCAGCTGTGGGCCGAGCATGCACCAGCACCAGCACCGACGTAGGGTCAGCCTGAGGAAGGGGTCCACAGGACGCACGGAGGCGCACGAGCCAGCACCATGGCCACACAATGCCGCCCGGCCATGGCCACTGCCCCAGGGCCCCTGGATGCCATGACCACCAATCGCAACCACACCACCACACACACCTTGGTCCTCGGCCAGGCCCGCGAGATTTGCCGAGGCATGTCAACGAGCTCAGCGACGACGTGAACTCGCACTCGCACGGCCTCGCACTCGCAATCGCAATCGCAATCGCAATCGCAATCGCAATCGCAATCGCCCGGCCTCGCGCTCGCGCTCGGCCGGTCTCGCACTCGGCTCACGTGCAGAGAGGTGCCGACCTGCGGATTGGCGGCGCTGACTGTGGAAAGGACATCGCTACCTCGGCTGATGTACCGAATCATGCCGAAATTGCGCTCTCATGGTCACCGGCAGATCAAGTCATCATCAGCTCCGCTCTCATCGTCACATCGCACACGCTAAATGCGTCGTCACATCGCACACGCTAAATGGAGGAACTTGACGTGCAGGTACTTGACGTGCATTTGCAAGCACCTGCATTTGGCTGGATCGGTTGTCGTGCAGAGAGACCCCGACACGGCGGTTCGCGGTTCGGCTGACGTGCCAGGAGCTGCCGACGCGCTCGCACTTGCTCTCTCTCCCTCTCTCAGGAGGAGACTCATCTGACTCACGGAGTCCGAAAAGTAAGCTTTGCGAGCTCTAGCTAGCTAGCTCTACGTGAGCAATTCGCAAAGGATAGCTCGCCTGCCAGCGCACGGCAAACCGCAAACCTTGATGCGCGCCTTCGCAAGCCTTCGCATCGGAAAGAAGAAGAAGGCGAGCACTGCAGGTAGCACGGGGGACAAGACCATGACCACGATGCGCGCTATCGTGTGCGAGGGCGAGGGCGGCGTGGAGACACTGCACGAGATGACCATGGACATGCCGGAGCTGCGCGAGCACGACGTGCTCGTTGAGATCGGAGGCGTCGCCCTCAATCCAGCGGACTACAGGGTCCGCGTGGCGAACCGTACCGGCCGGGAGCGTCGCGTGCTGGGCTACGACGGTTGCGGCGTGGTGCGCGAGGTTGGCTCCGCTGTGACGCGCTTCGCCAGGGGCGACGAGGTCATCTTCGCAGGCGACCTCACGCGCGAGGGCTCCAACGCGGAGTTCATTGCGGTCGACTCGCGCATCTGCGGCAAGAAGCCTTCCACGTTGGACGCGGCGGACAGCGCGGCGCTGCCACTCGTCTACCTGACGGCCTGGGAGCTGCTCTTTGAGAACCTGCGCCTGCCGACCGACGGCAGCGGCAAGGATCTGGTCTTTATGATGCTTAACGGCGCCGGTGGTGTCGGCTCGGCGGCCATTCAGCTGGCGCGCCATGTACTTGGCAGCGAGACCGTGATTGCCACGGCGTCGCGGCCCGAGACGGAGGAGTGGTGCCGCAGCCTGGGTGCCACGCACGTCATCAACCACCATGGCGACCTGGGCGAGGAGCTCAAGCTTGTGGGTCTGGACAAGGTCGACATTTGCTTCTGCGGCGTGGACCTGGACGACCAGTTCGACCGTATCGTGGAAATCATGCGCCCCGGTGGCCACATTGGTTGCGTTGCCGTAGGCGATAGCTCCAAGATCGACGTGAACAAGCTCTTCTTCCCGATGCGGCTCACGCTCTCCATGGAGTTTATGTTCATGCGGCCCATGCTGGAGCAGCACCCCGAGAAGCAGGGTGCCATTCTGGACCGGGTCGCTGCGCTCACCGATGCCGGTACGCTGCAGTCCATCGCGCGCACGCGCTTCGACGGTCTCACGTTGGAGAACCTCCGTGACGCGCACGAGCTGCAGGAGTCCGGCCGGGCTGTCGGCAAGATTGTCATCTCCATCAAGTGACGAAGAAAAGACAGACATCTCTAAGAAAACGATCATCGACCTTGTTGGCTGCGAAATACTGAGTGAGAGCCATTATTGAGCCTCGGCTGAGGACTCGGAAAGAACGTCCTGCCAGCCTGTGACTGACATGAGTGCCATCGAAAAAAATTGCGTTGCCTGGCTGCCGCGACTCGGACTGGCGGACACTGACTGAGGCGGATCCTCGGCTGTCGTCAGTCCACGGGCGCAGCCTGAGGATTCGCCGCCGTCGCGAACGAGGCCCAGGCCGAGCGACGCGGGCGACGCGGGCGACGCAGATCCGAACTCGCTGGCTCAGACTACTTACTGTGCGCGCGGGCGAGCGAGAGCGCGAGCACGAGCGGGGCAGGGCACGCGCCGGGCGGAGCTACTAGCGGCAGCAGGATGCGCGCCATCGTGTGCGAGGGCGCGGGCGGCGTGGAGACGCTCAAGGAGACGACCGTGGACGAGCCGGAGCTTCGCGAGCATGACATCCTGGTGGAGGTCAAGGCTGTGGCGATGAACCCGGTGGACACCAAGAACCGCGCGGCCAACATGACCGGCAAGGAGACGCGCATCCTGGGCTATGATGGCTGCGGCGTGGTGCGCAAGCTTGGGTCGGCCGTCTCGAGCTTCTCGGAGGGCGACGAGGTCATGTTCGCTGGTGACATTACGCGCGACGGCTCCAACGCGGAGCTCGTCGCGGTGGACGCGCGCATCTGCGCCAAGAAGCCGACCTCGCTGGACGCCGCCGACAGTGCGGCGCTCCCGCTCGTCTACATCACGGCCTGGGAGCTGCTCTTCGAGAACCTGCGCCTGCCGACCGACGGCAGTGGCAAGGACATGGTCTTCATGATGCTCAACGGTGCCGGCGGCGTCGGCTCGGCGGCCATCCAGCTGGCGCGCCACGTTCTCGGGAGCGAGACCGTGATTGCCACGGCGTCGCGGCCTGAGACGGAGGAGTGGTGCCGCAGCTTGGGCGCCACGCATGTCATCAACCACCGCAAGGACCTGGGCGAGGAGCTCAAGCGCGTGGGCCTTGATAAGGTCGACATTTGCTTCTGCGGCGTGGACCTGGACGACCAGTTCGATCGCATCGTGGAGGTGATGCGGCCCGGCGGCTACATTGGCAGCATTACGGTGGGCGACAGCTCCAAGATCGACGTGAACAAGCTCTTCTTCCCGATGCGCCTCACTCTCTCGCTGGAGATCATGTTCATGCGCCCCATGATGCAGCTCGAGCCGGAGAAGCAGGGCGCCCTCTTGACCAAGGTGGCCGAGCTCACGGACGCCGGCACGCTCAAGAAGATCTCGCAGACGCGTCTCGATGGCTTGACGCTCGACAACATCAAGAAGGCGCATGAGCTGCAGGAGTCTGGCAAGGCCATTGGCAAGACCGTTATCTCGGCCTAAATTGGCGACAGTGTTTGTTCAAACAACCTGGCTGCAACATAACAAACATGTGCCGCTCTTGCTACTTGTGCTTGTACTTGAAATGACGCGTTGACCAAAGACGCGAAGGATTCGGAAAGACAGAAGAAGTTTCTCTCCGTGCTCTTGGCCCCAGGTCTGCTCCCCTCTTGCAGATGCTGACTGCGAAAGTACGAGCCAGCGATCCATCCCAACGTGATGATTCCAGGCAAGGACAGGACAGGGCCCCGCGGCCAGGTCGTCAAGTCTGCTCGGTAGGTAGCAAGCAGACGACAGACAGCGAGGCACAGGGCTCTAACGCGGTCGTTCGTTCGTTCGCTGCTGCTTCTGCAGGCTGCAGCACAATGCAATGCACGGTGTCAAGACATAGGCTACCAAAGAAGGCTAGGAGTGGAATGGCTAGTGCAAAAGCACTCACACGAGAGAGGTGTCTGTGAACAAAGAGTGGTGTTGATTGAACACCAGTGGTTTTTGTTTGTCGTTGTTTGGGTGACGGCCCGAAGGTCCACGGAATGGAGGCGCACTTAGGGGGCGGCGGCCTTCTTCTTGGAGGGCATGAGCACGGCGTGGATGTTGGGGAGCACACCACCGGAGGCGATGGTGACGTTGCCGAGCAGCTTGTTGAGCTCCTCGTCGTTGCGGACGGCGAGCTGGATGTGGCGCGGGATGATGCGGGCCTTCTTGTTGTCGCGGGCGGCGTTGCCAGCGAGCTCAAGGATCTCGGCGGCGAGGTACTCGAGCACGGCGGCCATGTAGACCGGGGCGCCACCACCCACGCGGTTGGCGTAGCCGCCCTTCTTGAGGTAGCGGGCAATGCGGCCCACGGGGAACTGGAGACCGGCCTTGGCGGACCGCGTCGTCGACTTGCCGCCCTTCTTGCCGCGGCCGCCCTTACCCTTGCCGGACATCTTGCTGGTGCTTGGTGCTGCTGGACTGCTGCTAGGTCGCTCGAGTTGCTGGTTTGCTCGCTCCGCGCCGCGCCCCGCGCCGCCGCCGCCGCCGCCGCCCCGCACGGTTTTTCCCGCGCGCGCCGCCACCGGCCGGCCGGCCGTCCCCGCGACCAAGACCCGGCGCGCGCCGGGTTTTGTTTGCGCCCCCGGCGCCGCTAGGCCCATATAGGCGAAACGCCTAGGCCCGGCACCGCGGGAAATTCCTGCGGCGGGCGCCGCCGCGACCCGGCGCGCGCCGGGTTTTGTTCCGCCTAACGGCGGCGGCGGCGGGCTGGGCGGGCGGGCGGGCCGCGGCGGCAGCGGCGGCGGCGGCGGCGGCAGGCAAGCAAACCAGCAACTCGAGCGACCTAGCAGCACTCCAGCAGCACCAAGCAACAGCAAGATGGCGGCCGGTCAGAAGGGCACGAGCAAGAAGGCGGCCAAGAAGGCCACGAAGACGGCCGGCGACAAGTCGAAGAAGCGCGCGAAGCGCTCGGAGACCTACTCCTCGTACATCTACAAGGTGCTCAAGCAGGTGCACCCGGACACCGGCATCTCCAAGAAGTCCATGAGCATCATGAACTCCTTCATCAACGACGTCTTCGAGCGCCTCGCCACCGAGGCCGGCAAGCTCGGCAAGTACAACGACAAGGCCACCCTCTCCTCGCGCGAGGTCCAGACCGCCGTCCGCCTGGTGCTCCCCGGTGAGCTCGCCAAGCACGCCGTCTCGGAGGGCACCAAGGCCGTGACCAAGTTCACCTCCTAAATGCGCCCCGCCGCACGAGGCTAGCTAGCCACGACCCAGGGCCAAACCGCCCTTCCGGACTCCACATCCACCCCAAACTGGCGTCTATCGATGCCACTCTCTGTTCATGACAACTCTTTTGACGATGGCGATGGCGCTCCCATGAGCGACACTTCATTCTCAGACCCTGCGCGGGCACCTTCTTCTCTCTCTCTCTCTCTCCCTCTCTCCACAATGATTAGTCGTAAATACCTTGGGCCCAAGACAAGGCAGATTGTCCGAGTGAGCCATGCATGGCCAACCACTCCGACCATTTACAGCGATCGTACGCTAGCTAGTAGGCCTACTAGCTGCTCTTGCAATTACTTTACAAATCCGTGCTCGTGGCTGTGCGGGGGCTCTCGCCCAGCCGCACCTGCCAATCGTCGGGTTCCCTCGCTATGTCTACTCGTACATCTTCATCACGTCTCGTGGCACAACTTGCCGTCCACGTTGGCCAAGGTCGGGTCTGCGCCCTTGGACAGCAAGTATGCGCCCAGCGTGTCGCCGTACTGGAACATGTAGCAAAAATGCAGTGGCGTGTTGCCACGCAGATTCTGCGCATTGATGTCCGCGCCGCGCCGCAGCGCCAGCTTTGCGATACGCTTGAGCCCGTTCTGGCATGCGATGCACAGGATGGTGTTGCCCTGGCGGTCGCGCGTGTCCACCGGCACACCGGCGTCCAGCAGCTCCTCCACCTCATCGTACCGGTTGTGTCGCGTGAGACTGAAGATGTTCGGCACCGTCGAGTCGGCAGCGATAGGCCTCACATGCGAGGAAGCCTCACCCACGTATCCCACGTATGCGTATGTCCCGGCGTCATGGCCGTAGCCTTCTTGGTGATGCTGGTAGCCAGGATACGTGTAGTCCACGTACCTGGCCGAGTCCGCGCTGATGTACCCGCTTGAAGTTGCGTGGACATGTCCGCAATATGAAGTGGCTGGTTCGTACTGCGCGTCGGGCTGGGACTGCTGCTGCTGATGATGATGATAATGATGCTGACGATGCTGATGCTGATGCTGGTGCTGGTGCTGGTGCTGGTGCTGGTACTGGTGCTCTCCATAATTCGCGTGGCTGCCGTACGAGTAGACACTCTTGTGATCATCGCCGTACGACGCTTCCCCGTACTGGCTGTGCAAGTCGTCCCCGTACTGGCTCTTGTACTCTTCTTCGTAATCGCTCCTGTACTCGTCGGCGATGTTGTTGTTATTATTGTTGTTGTTGTTGTTGCTGCTGCTGCTGCTGCTGCTGCTGCTGCTGCTGTTGTTGCTGCTGCTGTTGCTGATGTGATGGCTGCTGTACGTGTATTGCGAGTAGGCATCCTCCTCCTCTTGCTGCTGTTGGTACCCTACATCGTGATAGCCATAATAGTCCTGCTGCTGGTGGTCCCCCCACGCAGCGGAGTATGCGTCGCTCTGGTACGCCGCGTGGTAATACGGCTGTTGCTGGTGATACTGCCTGGCGAGCGCAGCCTTGGGCAGCACCGCGTCTGCGCCAGCGCCCAGCGACGCCAGGTCCGGCTCGGCGCGCGCGTCCACCCCGGACACAGGTCGCTGCCCTCGTGGCCGCAGCGCCTGCCCAGGCAGAGTATCGGCCGCTGGTACCTTGGCGCGCCGCGTCGCTTGCCGCGAGCGCAACGACGTGAAGCGCTCGTCCATGGCGCTTCGCGCAGCGCAGCGCAGACGGCCGCCGCGCCCGCGCCAGCGCCGCCGCGCCTCGCGCCGCCGCCGCGTTGGACCTTGCCTTGCTCGGCTCGCCTGAGCGAAAAATCTGCAAACGTGCTAGTGATTGACGCGGCCGCGGCGGCACGTGCCGGCGCAACGGATCTCGAGTGTGCACCCGGGCCACGGGCCGCGGCCGGGCGCGGATACAGACACCGACTCGGACTCGGAGGCTCAAAGTCGGACTCGGACATGGACACGGAGTCGACTCGGACCGAGGCAACGGCGATGGCGATATGATACAGGCGTCAGTCGCGTTTTCGATCATTCCTTCACTTGTCACTGCTTGGCTAGAGCTAGGCTGTCAGGCGGCGAGGCCGTCAGGGTTGACGAGGCGCTTGAAGAGGTCAAAAATGTCGCCGTCGATAAAGTCGTTGTCGACGATGTTGACGAGGAAGTAGTCGTCGTGCATGTCGTAGAGAAGGTTGTACGAGGGGGAGTCCTCCTCGTAAATGGAGGCCCAGCCACGAACCCAGAGCGCGAAGGCCTCGTCCTTCCAGACCAAGAAGGTGTCTGGGTCCACGACGGTGGGCTGGATGACCTCCTTGCCGGGAAAGACCCCCCAGGTGACGGCGCAGGGCTTCATGTGCGCCGCATTCGAGTAGGTGTTCCCGCGGTGGTCCACGGCATGGTAGACGAGTGAGCGCGAGGAGAACTCGGGCGACTCGAGCAGGTCCATGAGGCGGCGCAGGAGGCGAGGGCTCGTGAAAAATTCAATGTAGGCCTTTTGGTACACGTAGCCGCCGGCCGGGCCCCAGCCGAAGGCAGAGGAGCTGGATGGCGCCGCGTTCACGCGCGGCTGCGAGTTGATGGTCAGGTAGCCGGCACGATTGAGCGCAACGAGCTGGTCACGAATGGCGCTCGTCTCCAGCTGCAGGCTCTCTTCGCACCAGGGCAAAAACGGCACGCTGCCTTCGAGAAAGCCCGCGAAGACATCGAAAATCTCCTGCTCGGTCTGCGGCGCCTCGCCCCAGGCCTTGCGCATGATGTCCTGGCGCTGGAAAAAGGTCTCGCGCGTGAAGAGCGCCTCCTCGTCCGAGAGCCGCGCAAAGTTGTTCTCGGCGCCAGCGCCCTTGCTGCCGCCCCAGCGGCCGCTCGGAAACTGCTCCCAGCCCTCCGTGCGCAGCAGGTAGCTCTTCGGCCTGTTCGCCCAGAAGATGGGCCGCACGTCCTCCTCGACGCGGCGCGGGTTCGCCGACTGCCGCCACGGCAGCTCATTCTTGGCATCCAGGGCCAGGCGCCGCTCCACAATCTGCCGCACCGAGTACTCCAGGTTGAAGGTGTAAAAGTGCAGACCGGGAGCCGGCGCCTCGCCGCGCAGCAGGTCCGCGCACAAGTCGCCGACAAGCTCGATGCCCTTGGCCACCACTGCGCTGGCGTCGTCCTTGATGGGCGCCAATGCCTCCTCAAAGGCCGAGGGCACGGTCACGTGCAGCTCGCGCGCTAGGGCGTGCAGCCCCTTGAAGCTGTGCACCGGCATGACGCCCGGCAGGATTGGGATGGCGCGCGAGATGCCGGCGGCGCGGCAGTCGCTCACAAAAGCCGCATACACGTCTGCGGCGAAGACCGCCTGCGTGATGCAAAAGTTGGCGCCCGCGTCAACCTTCTCGCGCAGATACTCGATGTGCCGCGCGCGATTGGCCACCCAGTCCTCGCCCTCAAGAAGCGGCGCCAGGCCCTCCGGGTAGCAGCCCACCGCCACCGTGAAGGCGTCCCCGAATTCCTCGCGCACCACGCGCACAATGTCCACGGCGCGCTGAAGGTCGCCGGGCCCCGGCGCCACGTCGCCACGCAGTGCCAGCACGTTCGTCACGCCGGCCTCCAGCGCGCGGCCCAGCAAGTCCACCAGCGCCGCGCGGTCCAGGCCGCCGCACGTCACGTGCATCATCACGTCCACGCTGCTAAAGCGCAGCACGTCGCGGCACAGCGCCAGCGTCTCCTCCACCTTGCCGGCGCGCGCCGTCACGTCCACGAACAGCGGCTGCATGTCCGCCATGCGGTCTACGCGCGTCTGCAGCGACTTGCGTCCGCTCTCGCTCACCGGCGGGAAGTACTCAAACGAGAAGAACGCCTCGCCCTCTGCCGCGCGCGCGCGCAGCCTGTCGGCCAGCCGCGCGCCTTGGCCCGCCATCCTTGACGTTGATGCTTTATGATCTCCTCGGCCTCGCAGCCAGCTCCTCGTGCAGCACCGGGCTTCGTGCCGCCCTCCGGCTTCGCGCCCGCCGCCGCCGCCGGCCCCGCGCCCGCCGCCGCCGCCAGCTCGCGCCCACCCGCGCGCGCTCTTTGGTTTGGATGCGCTGACGCGGTGGACTGTGCAGGCGCCGGAGCTCCACTCCACTAGCTCCAAGGAGAGGCCCGGTATGCGCTGCACCAAGCTCCGCGCCCAAAGCGCGGCACCAAAAGCTCACGCCCGCGGCCTACGCCTAGGCCTTGTGCGGGGTGAAGAGCTCGCTACCTGCGGCAGGTGCCATGGCTATCCTCCTGCCTGCTTCTCGCCTTGCCTTTTGCACAGCCCGCGCTGATGAGCTCAAATGAGATGTTGAGATCAATCAATCGGGAGGTGAGGCTACAGTGGTGCTACACCCTGTGATGTGGTCATTGGTTCTTGACAGCGCCGAGGTTCTCCGCCGCTCGTGGTCGCGTGGTCGCTCACCTCCCATCATGACAACTGTCGGCTCGTTGCGATGGACATGTTTCAAGAATCAATGCCTGGGTCGTCTGCCAAGCGCCGCAGGCCACTGCACCGCTGGCAGGCCACGAGATCGGGTAGTGCGCGCGCGCAAGAGCGCGCGAGGGCGCGGGCGCGTGGCGAGCGCCATCTTTGATGGTGGTGCGATCGCATGACTAACCTCACGCAGTTGTCCGCCTTTACGTTAGCGTACGTTGACTTGACTGTGTGAGCCATGGCGGCCGCTGCGGCTGCGCAAGGCCAAGCCGCGCGCCGCGGTGCCGCTCGCTGCGTGCCGCGCGTAACTAACCAAGGCATGCCACTGACAGCAGCAGCACCGCCAGCAGCAGCAGCAGCAGCAGCACTGTTGCGCGCGCGGTGGACACGCAGGTGGCCGGCCTCTAGCTGGCAAGCTAGCTCTAGCTAGCTAGCTAGAGCAGACAGGCAGGCGGGCGGCGGGCGGGCGGGCGGGCGGGCGGGCAGGCAAGGAGGCAGGCAATTAGGCAGGCAATCAGGCAGGCAGATTGGAACGCAACCGGGCGTGGTGTCCCGTAGAACCCGTTCGAGCAGGAAGGTGGAGCTCCAGGCGGACAATGCGGCTGTCGCAGCCAGCTCGCGGTCCTGCTGGCGGTGGCCACGGGACGTGCCCGCGTCCCAGCGCTCTGGAGGCGACTGAAGAGCAGCGAGCTGGGACAGGCGTGGAGGCGAGCGCTCTCTCGCTCTCTCGGTCAGCGCGCGCTTGCCTGCAGGCCCTGCATGCTCGCTCGCTGGCCTAGACGCTTGCGTGCTTGCACGCTCGCTCGCTCGCTCGGCGTACCTGACGTGGGCACGCCACGGCCGTCGAGGTGGACGAGAAATAGCGCCTCCGTGCACCAGGAAACGGCGCGAGGCGCACGGACTTTGGGCTGGGAGCGAGGCGCCAAGCCGCGTGGCACGCACCAGGGCGGTCGTCCGCCGTCACCGATCGAGTCGGGTCGAGTGAAGACGCATCCACGTGTCGTGTCGATCAGAAAGGCAGCCAGTAGAACCCTTGCGTGCGCCAAAGGGCGGCCAGGCGCCGCACCGCGTAACCAGCGGCCGGCTGGCGGGCGGCCAAGCCTATTAGCGCGACACAGGAGGGAGAATACCAGCCGGGCAGGCAGGCAGGCACGCAGGCAGGCAGGCAGGCAGCGAGCGCTCCTTCTGGGACCTTGCTGGCCTAGACAGACCAAACCCGAGAGCCGCGCGGCGTCCATCGAGCGCCTCGCCGAGGCTCCGCAGCGCAGCGCAGCGCCTCGGCGCCTCTCGCTCCGTCCGCGTCGTCTTGTTCACCCTCGCGTCGCGCTGGTCCTCGCCTTCGTCCTCGTCGTCCTCGTCCAGCTCGTTCTCCTCGTCCTCTTCGTCCTCGCGGTCAGGTCGCCAAGGCTCGCGCTCGCGCTCGCGCTCGCGCTCGCGCAGGCGAGCGACCAATTCGAGCACAGCACAGCACAGCGCAGCACGCGAGCGACGAGGAGGAGAGCGCGCAGACTCGCAGACGAGAAGGACGCCGCCGGGGAGGGCGACCACCTGCTCGAGCGGGACTGCCGCGCCGCGGCGACGAGGCGGGAGCGTCCCAAAGAGAGAGAGAGACAAAGAGAAGAGAGAGGCAGAGAGAGAGAAGCAGGAGGCGTTCAAACAAGGCGCGGATTCAAACAAACCCAGTTGGTCGGCGGCGGCGCAGGCGCGGCGGCGCGGGCGCGGCGCAGGCGCAGGCGCAGGCGTAGGCGCAGGCGCGGCGCGGCGCGGCGCGGCGCGGCGCTGGCCCTGGTCGCCCGCCTCGCGGCGAGGCTGTCCGTCTGAGTGCCTGCCTGCCTGCCTGCCTGCCTGTCGGGCGGGCGGTCTGTCGTGTCGGGCGCGTGAGCAGGCAGCCCGGGCTCGATCGCGCGGCGCGTGCAGGTCGCGGCGCGGGCTGCGCGGGGCGCGGGCGCGCGGGGCTGCAGAGCAGGGCGGCGGCGGCCTGGACGTCGTCGCCGAGAGAGCGCGGCTGAGCGCCGACGGCAACGGCGTCGGCCGCGCGGCAGAGCAGAAGCGCCAGCGGGACCAGCGCCATGGGCGGGGCGGACGGGGCCGACGCGCTGCGCGAGCTGGTGGCGGGCTTCTTCGATGAGGTGCAGGCGGTGCGGCGGCTCGGCTACGGGAGCAAACTGATGCGGTCGGGCAGCCTGGCATCGCACACGTCGGACGAAAGCAGCAGCGAGGACCACTCGCATGACAGCACGGGCGGCGCGCCGCACCAGGCGCAGGCGCAAGGCCACGGGTCGATGCGGCGCCGCGCGCCGCGCACGTCCATTAGCGAGGGCATGTCGTATATGAAGCGGTCCGTGGCCAACGGCTCGCGCAAATCGCTGAACGTGCTGCATGGCATGTCCCTGGATGGGTCCGGGCGCAACTTCCTGGACGCGGACCGCGAGGCCGAGGAGGCCGGCCCCATTGTGGACGTGCAGCTGCTGGTGCGCGGTCAAAAGTGCCCGCCCGGCTATCAGCGCGTGATGCAGGTGGGCAAAAACCAGGCCGTGGACCTGAACAAGGGCAACGCCGGCAAGTCGCTGCACCTGTGCTTCAAGCGCGGGCGCGCCGAGACCGGCCTCTCGCCCATCACCGGCATCATCATCTTCCACGAGGGCAAGGAGGAGTTTGTGCCGCCCGGCTATGAGATCGTAGGCACGCATGTGGCCGGCCTTTTTCTTGCAGACCTCAGCATGGGGCTGGGCGCATCGGGCCGCGTATTTCTCTGCGTGGCGCGTGGCGAAGGCGCCCCGCTGCTTGACATTTGCGCCGTGCACCCGGCGCATCGCGAGCTCGTGCCGGAGGACTACGGCGTGCTCGAGCGCACGCCGCTCGGCTTCTCGGCCACGCTCAACCCACGCCACAAGACGGGCGCCTGCTTCCTCTGCTACAAGCGCGACGCCTCGCTGCTCGCGCCGCTGCACGCTTACGACATGACGCGCGAGCTCACGCGCCCTCTGCGGCTCCTGCCCAAGTCGGCGCGCTTCGACGGCCCTCGTCCGTGGCGGGCCTCCGTCTCGCATGCTGACCTGGTGCGCTCCGGCCTTGCGCAGAACGAGCTCGTTGCGCTCTTCACGCTGCTCACCGCCTGCTACGCCGCTGACGTGCCCGGCGTCGTGCTCGCCATGCGCAAGCTCGAGCGCGCCGTGCGCGCCGTGCCGCGCATCTGCGCGGCAGGCCGCGGCGGCCAGCCTGCTGTCGGTCTCGCGGAGATTGTACTCAAGGCCGCGGCCGACGCTACCGAGCTCGGCATCGACATCGTCTTCCCCGCCGCGCTCAAGCTCGTGCTCGCTGTTGTCGAGCGCAGCGACGCTGGCCTCACGCCCTGCGCCATGCACTTTGTCATGAGGGCCGTCTCGCGCTGCAGCTGCTTCTTCCGCATGCACCCCATGAAGCACTACACTGGGACTTCGCCGCACCGTCAGACTGACACGCACCGCTACACGGCGCACGACCCTGCGCCCGTCGCACCCGGCGACGAACGTGCCTCCACAGGCTCCGCTACCGCCGCGGCGGCAGCCGCCGCGGCTGCGACGACGGGGGGCGCACCGGCTCCTGGCGGTTCCACCGACCTCGCGGACGCCCTCCTGGACGGCCTCAGTGCTGTCACGCTCGAGGACATGAATTTCTTGTTGCGCTGCCCCGCCATGATCTTTGACAGCCTGGTGCACCGCGCCAGCCAGCCGCAGACTCTGGCGGTCTGTGACGGTCAACGCCAGCTTGACGAGGAGAACGACAACGGCGGTGACGCTGACGCTGACGGTGACGCTGACGAGAACCAAGATTGGCAACAGAGTGAGGAAGCGGCGGGCACGACAGTAGAGTCCAAGGCCTCCGATGCGGATGAGGATGGCTCCATGGAGGACTTTCTGCGCAAGGTCATCGTGGAGCGCGTCGTGGAAGCCGCCTGCACAATCGGCGACGCCATGGAGGTGACCGAGGCGGCCTCGCGGCGGCTCGCCAAGTTCACCGCGGAAGACTCCGGCTTCACGCGTGAGCTGCACGAGCTGTTGTGCCAGCGCCTGCGACTTGGGTCGGCGCCCGCCGAGAATGCCGTCATGACGCTCGTCTGGCTCAGCCAGGCCAGCGCAATGCTGCTCACGGCGCCGCTGCGCAAGGGCCGCCTCTTCAACGCCGAGCTGAACCTCAAGGTGGCGCACATGCAGCTGCTGCGCGAGTTTCTCAGCTGCGTTGGCCCCGCCGAGGAGGGCTTCTTCGCCGGTCACATCTTCGCCTACCAAGTACGCAAGTTCACCTTCCAGGCCATCATCTACAATGCCACCAACATGAAGCGCCTCGACCTCGTTCTGCCCGTGCTGGCCGAGCTCTGGAAGAACCTGCGCCAGCACCTAAAGGTGGAGTTTGGCCTCGTGCTGGAGAAGGTCTTGCTCTTCGTGCTGCGAGACAAGCTCACGCCACCGCAGCTGCGCCGCGAGTGCCTCACGCACATGATCTCCCTCTTCGGTATGCATCCGGGCGACCTCGTGCAGCTCTTCCTCAACTTTGAGAATGACCCGGTCGTCTCCAACTGGAGCACCTTTGAGCACCTTGTCGAGGTGCTCTGTCAGCTCACCGACCCGGGCTTTTACATGTTTGAGCCTGAGGCGCACCACCGCCGCATCAACAAGGAGATGCAGTTCGACGCCCTTGCCTCGCTCGTGACGCTGCTGCGCTCGCTCACCGACATGAGCGGGACGTTTCGCCTCATCGAGGTGGACAGCAACCTGCGCGAACGCTCCGCGCAGTCTGGCCAGGCGCTCGATACCTCGTCGTCGACCCGTAACCTGCTGGGCGGCGGCAGCAGCGGTGCTGCCACCGACGGCGTCGACGCCGCCGACGGCGCAGGCTCGTATGTCCGCGCCCGCCAGCACGCGCGCCGCGGCGCGAGCCGGGCGCTCGAGACCGCCTTCCGCCTCTCGCACAAGGGCGGGAGCGCGGGCAAGGCGATCAAGTTTCTCAACAACGCCGGCCTGCTCGACACGACGCCCGCGCACATCGCCTCCTTCCTGCACCTCTACCACCGTGAGCTCGGCGAGCGCAACGTTGGCTCGTATCTAGGCACACGGTCTGACGACGACAAGATGAACCCGATCCGCCTTGCCTTCGTCAGCGTGCTGCCCTTCGCCGGCAAGAGCTTTGAGCAGTGCCTGCGGCTCTACCTGGAAAAAGGCCACTTCTTCCTCCCCGGCGAGGGACAGCAGGTGGAGGCGCTCATGGAGGCCTTCGCGGCGTGGTTCGTGGAGCAGAATCAGGACGAATTCGCCAAGGAGGACCAGGACATGGTCATGCTCCTTGCCTTCACCACCATCATGCTCAACACGGATCTGCACAACCCGAATGTGAACAAGAAGAAGCGCATGACTCAGGAGCAGTTCCTCAAGCAGATCACGCTCATCGAGAACGGCGACCGCATCTCGCACGAATTTGGCATTCGGCTTTACAAGTCGATCCAGCGCAAGGAGATCAAGTTCGCTTCTGAGGAAGACGAGGCCGAACTCCTGGCGCGGCCCACGCCAACGGGCCGCGACCGCGAGCGTGAACGCGCGGCCTCGAGCGCGTCGACGCCATCGCCGTCCTCGCCCGTACCCCGCACGCCCCCGCACGCCGGCGCTGGGTCCTCTGGCAGCGTGAGTGGGAACTCGTCCAGCGACCGCGGGTCCACGGAGATCTCCACGAGCGAGTGGTCCAGCGAGGATGCGCACGCCGCCGCCGGTCTCGGCGGCAGCGGCCTTGCGTCCAGCGCCGACGACGCCGAGGCCGCGCACCTGGCCCATCTGCGCGCGCGCACCGCGGAGCCCGTGCTGGCGCGCCAGACGGCCAACGCGCTCTTCCAGCGCCGCCTGGCCAGCTCCGTCGGCACCATGCAGACGCTCGTCACGGCCTTCGCCACGCAGTGGCGCTGCCACAGCACCACGGTGAACCAGGAGGCGGTGCGCGTCATGTTCGAGATCGTCTGGGTGCACTTCTTCTCGGTCGTGACCAAGATCCTGGAGCGCCCCAAGATCTACCCGCTCGAAGCGGTCTCGCACGCGCTCGATATCCTCGCGCAGTGCATCTCCATCGCGCTCTTTCTTGGCATGGAAGATGAGCGTAAGGCCTTCGCCATGCTGCTCGCCAAGGTGCACTACCTCTACTCGAACGGGGATGCTGAGGCGGCCAATGCGCTCGGCGTCGTCAAGGGCGAGCACCTCAAGGATAAGTGGTACGCGGATGTCATGAGCACCTCGTGCGACGCCGACAACGTGATTGACGTGGTCGGCGAGGTGCACCAGCTGACCGAGTCCATGAAGGGTATGATCGTGGAGCGCCAGTGGCGCGAGGAGCTGGTCAAGCTGCAGAAGCGCTTCGACGGCAATGCCGGCATCGTGCAGGCCGGTCGGCGCTTTGTACGCGAGGGCGTCCTGCTCAAGCGCAGCCGCAACAACAAGTTCCGCCGCTACCACTTCTTCCTCTTCTCGGACCTCCTCCTTTACGCGTCGCAGCGAACGCTCAAGGGCAGCAAGCTCCACGTGCACCAGACGCTCAACCTGCACACGATGCAGGTGCGCGAGGACGCCTCGCCGCGCGTCTTCGAGATCCGCCACCCGCGCAAGTCCTTCGTCGTGCAGGCGCGCTCCGACCAGGAGCGCGAGCTCTGGGTGCGTGACATCAAGAATGAGATCGACGCGCTCTACCGCGATCAGCTCTCCGCGCCCTCGCCCTCCGCCTGCGCGCTTGAGCAGGCTGACGCCATGGCGCAGCTCGTCGCCGCTCTGCCGGCTGGCGGCGCCGCGGGCGCGGCCGCCGGCAAGAACCGCTCGCTCTCGCACACGGACGCCACACGCAAGGAGCGTGACGCGGGCCGCCCGGTCGACACGCTGTCCGACATGGACGACGGGGAGGACGCCCTCATGCGCGCTGACGAGTCCGACGACGAGTCCATCCACGACCCCAAGGCCTTCGAGTGTGACGACGACGATGAGGACGAGGATGAGCTGGAGGACGAGGACGTGGTCGACGACCTTGCCAGCGGCGAGCACGCCGCGGCCATCCATGCAACCGTGCGCACCGTCGACAGCGACGCCATCACGGTCACCACGGCGCAGACCGAGGTGGACGCGGACGCTGCGGCCGCGGCAGCGGCTGTCGAGGACGACGAGGACGAGGACGACGGCATGCAGCTCGTCGACGACCACGGAACGATGTCGAGCGCCTCGGGTCTGCAGACGCGCCGCCCCGGCGCCCACGACCACATCTTCAAGTCCCGCGCGCACAAGCAGGCTAGCCTCCGCGCTTTCTCCACCTCGGGCTCCTCGGACCGCCAGCTGGACCCGGTCGACGAGGCGAACTCGGCCAACGACGACCAAACCATCGAGGATGTACAGAACGCGCCGCTCGAGACCAAGTTGGCCTGGCTCGAGGCGCTCGCCGCCTCGGGGGCGGGCGAGGCCGACCCAGCCATCACCTCGCTGGACGGGGCGCAGCTGCATCAGCGCTTCGTCGTCGGTCTGCGCTTCGCCAAGCCTATCCTTACAAGCAGCCACGTTCGTTATATTGCCTCCGACGAGCAGAAGCTCCTCATGTACGGCTACTTTAAGCAGTCCACGCAAGGCGAATGCGCCATCGAGGCGCCCGCCGTCGATGACTGGGTCTCTTTTTCCAAGTACAAGGTCTGGCACGCTTTGCGCGAGGTGCCCAAGGAGGAGGCTAAGCGCATGTTCCTCTCTGTCCTCGGCCAAGTCGCGCCTGGCTGGTCTGAGGGCTCCGCGGCCATGACCGCCTAACAAACGTCATGTGACTCCACGTGCACACGCCCCTGTGCCTGACAACGCAACGCAACGTACGACGAAGACAGACAGACAGACAGACAGACAGACAGACAGACAGACAGACAGACAGACAGAGAGAGAGAGAGAGAAGAGTATGCGCCAGAGAGAGAGAGGGTGGGGGAGAACCTCATTCCTCGTTTCGTGATGAAATTGTGTAACTAAGCTTTAGCTTCGTCAAGCAACAACTGTAACTTGACTCATTCACGCTATTGGTCAGTCAGGCAATTAGTTATTTACTTACTGTTTACGCGAGGTAGGTCTCCTCGATGTAAAGGAGCTGGTCAACGTCGAAACACAGACTGAGCTGGTCCTTGCCAACGACCTGGCGCAGGTGGCGCTGATTCTCAACGGAAGAAGCGCCCTGCGAGGAAGCGCCATTCTTGGCGTCATGTGACTTCTTGAGAAACGCATAAACCTCTTGGAAGCGGTCTGGGCCCAGCAGGTTGACGAGACGGTCGCGCTGCTTGTCGGCAATAGCGTGCCAATCGGGGCCCGAACGACGCACCGAAGAGTCCGCGCCGGATTCGCTCGCTGCCGTGGCGGTGCTGCTTGCGCCGCTGGAGCGACGTCGATCATTGCATGCAGCAGGCCGCGGCGGGGCGCGGGAGGCCCACGCGTCGCGGCGTTCTGCATGACGCCTGCACTCGGCCAGGACACGCGCGGCGTCCTTCTCGTCCAGCGTCTCCTGGAAACGCTCCTGAGCGCGCCGCAGCTGCTCCGCGGGGTGGTCCTCGGGCAGGGCCGGCGGCGGAGGCGGCGGCGGAGGCGAAACCGGGCCGCTCTGAGCAAGCATGGTCGAGGCAAGCGCCATGTCGCTGTCATCCGTATCGAGGTCACTCTGGTCGGCGCTGGCCAAGGACTCATTGGACGAGGGCCTAATGACAAGGGAGCGCGGCGGAAGATGGCGCGCCGCGCTCCACTCATCCACATCGTAGCGACCGCTCGACTTGATTGGGCGCTCGTCGATGAGATGGTAAGGTACAGATTCTGCCGACAGCGCCGACGCGTCCTCCAAAGCGGCGCTGTGCTGCTTCGGCGTCGGCAGGGTGCGGCGTCGCACGGACGGAGCGCTCGCGCCAGCGCCAGCGCCAGCGCCAGCGGCGCCCCCGCCGCTGTTTGTTGAGCTACTCCGGGGCCGGGACGACAGGAACCGGTGGTGGTGGTTCACGTGCTGCTGGTGCTGCTGGTGCGGCTGGCGTGCCCTCCGCCGCTGCAGCTGCTGGCGTGATGTCTCGGCAGCGCTCCCGCTGCGCCCCTTTGCGGCGCGCGAGGCGGTCTCGAGCACCTGTTGTGAAGCACCAATCCCGGCAAGGTCGGCGAGAAGCACGGAGGACCCTGCGAGACCACTTTCCCACTCTCCGCTGCTGTGGGCGGACTGCACCGGTGGCTGGCTCGAAACGCTGGGCCTCCGTGCAGCAGGTGCTGCGGGAAGCGCGTCGCCGTATTCGGAGGAGCTGTACAGGTCGGGCGTTTTGCTCTCTTTCTCCACGGCACTTGCCGGCGTCTCGGCGCCGGCCGCCGCGTGCGTCACGGTCGAGGCGATCGCTCGACCCTGCATGTCGGCGGCCCCGGTCCCGTCAGCTCTTTCGGCGCCGGCGTCTGCCGCAAGGTAGTTCTCGGCGCTCGGCATGAAGAACTCCTTGGAGCGCCGCTTTGCCACGCGGCGCACCTCTAGGTTGCTCAAGGTGGCGGCGCGCAGCTCCTCCTCGCGCTTGCGAAGCTCGGCTTGTTTGCGCTCCTTTGCCAGGTCTTGCGGCGTCATCATCCCAGGCTCGCTGCTGCTACTACCGCGTGCACCGCGGCTCTCTGGGGTGGCGATCGTGGTCGCGTCCAGGGCCAGCGGCGCGGGGTTCTCGGCACCGGGCGTTGACGTCGGCGTCGGCGGCGTCGGCGGGTTGGACAGCTCGCTCTCGCTCTCTCGGTTCACCGAGGGGAGCATGGCGTGCAAGCTCTTGGTCCGTCGCGACGAGAGAGTCAACCCATTTACGGGGGGCGCGCCGCCGTAGATGTTGTAGTTGTCGTCATCGTCGGCATCATCATCATCGTCGTCGTCGTCGTCGACGTCGTCGTCGTCGTCGTCGCCCACCTCCTCCTCCTCCTCCTCCTCCTCGTCGTCGTCGTCGTTGTCGTCATTGCCGTCTTCGTCTTCCATGTCGTAGGTGCCCTCTTCGTCGTCGCCAGCGGCGGCGCCGACGACGACGCTATGTAGGTGCGTGCTGCTGTCGCCGATGCGGTCGCGTCGCGTGCGCGAGCTGGAGCGGTCTGGTCGCGAATGCTGCGGTTGCTTGATCTGGGCGCCGCCGCCGCCGCCGCTGCTGTTGTTACTGCTGCTGTTACTGCTGCTGGTGCGCCGCGAGGGCCGCACGAGCGAATCCGACTCGGAATTACGCTGCATGGGCGTTGCCTTCCAGCGTGCCGGGCCGCTACGCTGCGAGTTGCGCCGCGGCTGGCTGTGCTCTAAGGCGGTAGCGGGTGCGGCGGGCGCATGGGGCGCCGTCGATGGGACGCCGCTCGCGGGTCGATGCTGCTTGTGGTGCTGCTGTTGGTGATGGTGATGACGTCGAGCGTCGTCTCGAGGGTCTCGGTCCGTGGTCGTTGCGCCGGCGCCCACGCCAGCACCCACGGTAGACAGCGAGAGGCTGTGCATGCTGACCTGCGCCTCCGCGATGGCAGCGTCAGCCGGCTCATGACCGCGGTGCGCGGCGTCAGCCGCAGGCGCGTTGCCAAGCGAGGCGGACGTGGCGAGCTCCTCGAGACGGCGCCGGATGAAGGGAAGGCGGAAGATCTTTCTGCACGAAGGCCGGCGGCTGGGGTCCTTGCTGAGCAGTTGCGCCACGAGCTCGCGCAGGTCCGCGCTGTACATGTCTGGGATGGGCGGATAGCTCTCCTGGACGATTTTGAATACAAGGCCGAGCAGGTTGGACGCGTCAAAGGCGTGGTTGAGCGTGCAGAGCTCGTAGAGGATACAGCCCATGGCCCAGAGGTCGGACTTCTTGTCGTACTGCTTATTCTCGCAGACCTCCGGCGACATGTAGTAGGGCGTGCCGACGACGGTGTGCGCCTGCTCGAGCGTAGAATCGAGAACCTTGGCGATGCCAAAGTCGCCGAGTTTGATGACATTGGTTTTGGTCAAAAAGACGTTGCCGGTCTTGAGATCGCGGTGCATCACGTTCAAACTGTGGATGTAGTCCACGGCCATGGCGATCTGGATGAACCAGTCCACGATCTGCCGCTCCGAGAAGTGCTTGCCGCGCCGTTTGTAGTGTTTGATGAGCCGCGCCAGGTCACCCTGCTCACAGTACTGCGTCACCAGGTGCAGAGATTCCTCCTCCAGAAAGCTGTCAATGTACTCCACGATGTTGGGGTGGTGCAACTTGGCGAGCAGCTTGCACTCGCTCTCCGCGTCGCGCCGCTCCTTCTCCGAGAGCGAGCTCAACGGGATCTTCTTCACCACCAGCTTCGCGCCCGACCGCCGGTCCCGCACCAGCAGCGCCGTCCCGTAGTTCCCGCGCCCGATCACGCGTCTCTCCTGGTATCTGTACATCCTGGCCTGCGGCGGAAGCCGGCGGACGACCCGCGCTGCCGCCGCCGCCCTGCGCGCCTGGCGCGGCCCGTCACTGCTCTTGGCCCAGCGGGGGCCGCTCGCGCATCCTCCGCCGCCGCCGCCGCTGTGCCGCCGCCGCCGCTATGCCGCTGAACCGCTGCCGCCGCCGCCGCCGCCGCCGCCGCCGCCGCCGCCGCCGCCGCCGCCGC